>JAPKLY010004056.1:0-15988 GCA_026898435.1 Prunella vulgaris
TCTACCTTAAGCATCTCTTCTGTGATAGCTCTGAAGAACTTAGGAAAAGTCTCCTTCAACCAATCTCTGAACTCAGCGTTTTTCTCTCTCTCTCCTCTGGTATCTTCTCCTCGGAGAACATAGAAGTGGATCATAGTTTTGGCTTTTATGGTTTTCCAGAGATCCATCAGCTCATCAGACAATTGATTGTAGAACATATCAATTGGTCCGTCAACTAGAGGCTCATTTGGATCTCTGATGAATTTTCCACTCCTAGTCCTGCTGCCTTGAGCTACTGCTTTCCCCTTCTTCTTCAGCTTCCTCTGATATCTCCTCTCAAGCTCATCATTCATCTCCCTCTCCTGCCTCTTCCTCCTCTCCTCAGGGGTTTTTTTCTCAGCTAGCTGCAACTCCTTAGCCAGCTTTTCGTCCAGATCAGCATTCATAATTCTTTTCTTCTTTTCCCTTTCTACAGCAACAACTTCTTGCTTCTGCAAAGCCTCAGCCATTTTCTGATCTCTCAACTCCTGAGTTTTCTGAGCAGCCATCTTCCTGGTGTTGATGTAATCTTCAACATTTTCTATCCTAGCAGATAGAACCCCTTGATTATCCACCAGAAGAGCTCTCAGAGAGGCCATCTCAGCTTGCAAGGCAGCAATAGCAGCTGAGTTCTTCTCTTCCCCCTTTTTGATATCATCAATTACGGCAGCAGAGGGTAGAGAAGTAGGAAGCTTGGACACAACATCTTTCAGGTCCTCCTGACCGTGTTTGCACTCAGCAATTTGTCCTTCCAACCGTTCGGAGACCAATCTGAATCTCTCAGACTCAGCAGCAAGAGAAGCAGATGCATCATCATTGAAAGCTCTGGCAGTTGCCTTGAAGCTCTGGAGAGTATTGAAGAATTCAATGGGGGTGGCATACAAGCTGTCCTCCATAGCTTCCTTCAGCTTGTTGCGATGGTCCAGTAGGACTTGATGAACATGAGTTTCAATCAAGGAGGGGGCAGCAGACTTGGCAGCCAGAAGAGTAGCTTTGACCTCCCTGATGTGTTCATCAAAATAGCCTTTTAATTGATCCAAAAGGGCAGGAGTTACCTGATCAGCAGAGGAGATCTCAAAGTTTGCAGCTGGAGGAACAAATTCAGTCTCTGCTGTTTCAGGGCAGTCCAGGGCCACTCCATCCTTGAGCAACAGAGCTCTAGCAACCTTCCGCAGTCCTTCAGGGGATGTCAGCTGGGATGGAGCCTTAACCTCCAAGGCATCCATCAGAATTTCCTCCCATTCAGTGAAAGCTGCTTCTCCCATCTCCTTAATTAGGGCCAGAAAGAATGTGACTGGTCCCTCTCTTGCTTGTGCCCAGGCTAGGCCATCAGCAAGGATGTCATGGTAGGCTGGATAAGGGTTGAGTTCAGGAATGTAGAGGGAAATGTGGGCTAGGGCAGATATAATCATCCCTCGTTCAAGAGGCCCCTTTGAACAATGGTGAGATAGGCGTGCTTGTTTGGCCATTTCTGAGGGGGAATTGGGATTATCGAGAATTATGGGTTCAGGGTGAGAGGGTTTGGGGGTAGCTGAAGGCTCTCCAGAGGTAGCCATATCCTCTGGTTCATTGCCGACTGGGATTTGTGAAGGTGAGGGATCGGCTGGAGTTGAGAAGTGTTGGGAAGGATCAGAAAAGGGTGTAGGAGAAGCTGACCTGATAGGTGAGGCAGCTAAAGGTGTATCTGCTGATGGTGTATCAGCAGAGGAATGAAGAACCTCTGTCTCAGCTTCTGAGGGTTCAGCTGACTCCCTCTCTTCCGTCTCCTCTTCCTCTTCATCAGAGCCAGTCGCAGAATCCTCATCTGACGCAGCCTTCTCAGCTGACTCCTCCACATCCTGCTCTTCTTCTCCAGAAGACTCAACAACCAGTAGAGTAGGCTTCTCTGCTGAAGATTTCTTCCTCTTCAGACTGCTTAGCACAGCAATATCCTCTTCTTCATCTGAATCAGAATCAAAGGAGAGCTTCCTTTGAATTGGAGTGGTTTCTTTCTTGGATTTCTTCTTTTTACCACCACCAGCAGGCATTGGAGCCTTCCTCTTCTGCTTCTTCCCATGACCAGCAGAAGGACCAGGGGCAATAGCTACTGTATCAGCGTCGGAATCTGAGTCAGCTGGCCCAATGATGTCCAAGTTACTTCCCCTTAAGAACTTGGTGTGGTTGTACTCAACAACTCATTCTTCATCCCACTCATGCTGGGGCAGCAGATGATTCAGAAGAATAGTGATCTTGGTGGCCATGGAACACTTGGATTTAAAGCTGTAAATCTGTTCCCCATTCACCTCCTTCACCAAGCACCTCTTGGACTCCTGTTCCAGGCGGAACCATAGCAGACTCACCCAGTCTGCTTGCACCCCATCGAGAATGGTGCGGGCCACACTCAGGCGGAGTTTGGTAATGGCGTCCAAACTCCCCTGTTCCGCCAAGATAACCTTGGTCACCACATCCATCAGGAACCGAAACCGCCTCCTCAGCATGGATTTCTTCAGGTTCGTGGTGGTGTCCCTGTAACTCGTCCTGGCCATTAACTGAAAAGTCTCCAGGTAGTCAGCTTCCTTGTATTTGTGAGGTTGGACACCAGTGGAGGATAGGCCAAAGATATCAGTGACAGCATCCTTGGAGATAACAACAGCTACTTCATCAACCAAGGAGCCGATGGAGTCTGTGCTGAACTGGGCCTTAAGAAGGAATTGGAAGGCATAGAAATTTAGGGTTTTATGGTCAGGGGGGGTCATGGAGATGAAGGTTCGGAGATTTTGATGTTGGAGAAGGTTTAGGATTTCTCTAATTTCAGGAACACTAGTCGTGTCGAAATCGACACATATCTCTGCGTACATCTTTTCCTTGAAGAGTTTTTGCATTGCCTTAGATGCCATACCTTCAAAACAGGGTTTGAGTGCAGAGAGAATAGTATGCAGGAAAGCTTCGGGCAGAAAGATTTAGGAACAGAAAATTTCAGAAAGAAGTTAAAGGGAGTATATATAAGTATCGAGAGATATGAGCAGTTTTTCCAAAATTAAAACTGATCAGTTTTGATCGTAGATTTGTATTTTACATCACACAAATCAAAGGTCCAGAATAAATGACCTTTGAGAATTTTGGAGGTGATGCGTGGGTGTCAGGATTTCGAAAGGTTTTGACCGCCTCAAAAGATTCCCCTTTTTGAAAAAGGTAATGATGAAAGCATTTTTTGAGAAGATTTAGACGGTGTTAAATTAATTACAACTGACACCTTATTTTGAAAAAGGTAATAAATCCCTGATTTTTCGTAAACAAAAAGATTTGATTGCCAATTTTCTAAAATAATTTTAGAAATTAGGGATTTATTAATTTTTTAAAAGATTTGATAGATTAAAAAAAATCGACATAAAGATCATAGAAATACTTATCGAGATGCTGACGTGGCAAAATTGGCTGATAAGAGCGATCCTTATGAAAATCTTTTCTGCTCATCTGGGTCTTTAATGTCAGCTGACATGGACCAGCTGAAGCAAAGTGGCCTTGTCTGACTTTCATAACTTATTCCTGTATCAAGTCAGACATAACAAGATAGAGAAAATAGAGGAAAGAATAAGTAGACATACCAGATCAGCTGATGTGAGGATCAGCTGACTACTTCAGCAGAATAGTCCTCAGCTGTGTACCAGCTGACTACCCGTTTACCCAAAAACTTTCTTGCTATAGAACTGCCCCTCCATCTATCATTCCTAACTCTGCTACTAATTCTCTGAATCTTACCTCTGCTAAGGGTTTGGTAAGAACATCTGCTCTCTGCTTCTCCGTATGAATCTTCTCCATCCTGATATCTCCTTTCTCAGCATGATCCCGAAGAAAATGATGTCTTATGTCCACATGCTTGCATCTAGTATGGAGAACAGGATTCTGAGTAATGGCTATTGCACTTGTGCTATCACAGAAGATGGGTATCTCTTCTGTGATCACATGGTAGTCCTTCAGCTGTTGTCTGATCCAGAGCAGCTGAGAACAACAACTACCAGCAGCCATGTACTCTGCCTCTGTTGTAGAAGTAGCTACTGAAGTCTGCTTCTTGGAGAACCAAGATATCAGCTTACTTCCCAGAAACTGACATGTGCCAGAGGTTGATTTCCTATCAATCTTGCACCCTCCATAGTCAGAATCTGAATACCCACTCAGCTGAAAATTGTCATCAGCTGGGTACCAGAGGCCTAGATTGTAAGTACCCTTCAAATACTTTACAATCTTCTTTGCTGCTTCCAGATGAGATTTCTTAGGATTTGCCTGAAACCTTGCACACACCCCTACTGCAAAGCTGATATCAGGTCTGCTGGCAGTGAGATACAGCAGAGAACCAATAAGTCCCCTATATTGTGTCTGATCCACTTTCTCACCAGCCTCATCTGGATCCATGCTAAAATTTGCCATCATTGGAATCTTAGCTTCTCTGCTGCTACTGATTCCAAACTTTTCTATCAAATTCTTGGCATACTTAGCTTGGCTAATGAACGTTCCATTGGACATCTGTTTTACCTGCAGTCCAAGGAAATAAGTCATCTCCCCCATCATGGACATTTCAAACTTGCTGGTCATCAGCTTGCTGAAATCATCACACATCAGTTTGTTGGGGGAGCCAAAGATGATATCATCCACATATATCTGCACTAAGAGAATATCATCTCCGTCTTCCTTTCTGAACAAGGTTTTGTCTATCTTCCCTTTACTGAATCCACTATCCAGTAGGAACTGTGATAGAGTATAATACCAAGCTCTAGGTGCCTGCTTTAGTCCATATAAAGCCTTCTGCAACCTATAAACCTTGTTCCCAAACTCAAATCCTGGTGGCTGTTCCACATAAACCTCTTCTGCCAGGATTCCATTCAGAAACGCTGACTTGACATCCATCTGATATACCTTGAACCCTTTGAAAACAGCGTAGGCCAGAAACAATCTAATGGCTTCTAGTCTTGCCACAGGAGCAAAAGTTTCATCATAGTCAATCCCCTCTGACTGTGAATACCCCTGAGCTACTAGCCTTGCCTTGTTTCTTACCACTACATCATTTTCATCCTTTTTGTTCTTAAATACCCACTTAGTGCCTATGACCTTCTGATGTTTGGGCCTCTCTACTAGGGTCCAAACTTCTTGTCTTGCAAACTGATTTAGCTCCTCTTGCATAGCTACAATCCAGTTTGGGTCTTCAAGAGCTTCATGGATATTTTTGGGTTCTATCAGAGACACATAACAGCTGAATTGAGCACCCAAGTTTAGCTTTCTTCTGGTCTGAACACCTACACTTGGATCTCCTAGAATCTGTTCAGCTGGGAAATCAGACAATGTCTTCTTGCCCCTTTGAGGTGCCATAGTCTGCTCCTCTTGGGTCTTGTCTGAAATTCCCCCTTGGTTAGTGTCAGGAGTCAATGTGCCATCACCTGATGCTGATGAGGGCTTATCAGCTGATTTGGGCTCATCATCTGAATCTGAGTCTGATTCTATCCTAGGTACTACTACCTTAATCAGATCTGGCTTATCTGACAGATTCAGCTGATCCACCTCTTCTGCTAGCTTCTCCTTGCTGTACTCATGAAAAGATTCATCAAATACAACATGGGGTGTCTCCTCCACACAAAGAGAGACTTTATTAAAGACTCTATAGGCTTTGCTACTTCCAGAATATCCTAAGAATATTCCTTCAGCAACCTTAGCATCAAAAGTTTTTAACTTAGTCTTTCCATTGTCATGGATGAAACACCAACACCCAAAAATATGGACAGAGGAAATGTTAGGAGTTTTACCTTTGTACATTTCATAAGGAGTCTTCCCATGTCTCTTGACTGGTAGACACCTATTTTGGATGAAGCAGGCAGTATTGATGGCTTCTGCCCAAAATCTTTGAGGAGTCTGATATTCAGCTAACATAATCCTTGCTGCCTCCTTGAGGGTTCTGTTTCTCCTCTCAGCTAACCCATTTTGCTGAGGTGTTCTGGCAGCTGATGTCTCATGCTGAATACTATTATCCCTGCAATAGTCAGAAACAACAGAGTTAAGAAACTCAGTACCTTTATCACTTCTGATTCTGACTATGCTGAGGTCCAGCTCCTTCTGAATCCTCTTGAACAACTCCAGCATCTTGACCATAGTCTCATTCTTCTTGAACAAGAACACTACCCAAGTGAATCTTGTATAGTCATCAACAATCACCAGTGTGTACTTCCTTCCACTGAAACTAAGAGGTGAGACAGGTCCAAACAAATCCATATGAAGCAGCTGGAGTGCTTTTGTTGTTGAAGTACTCTGCACATCTTTGAATGAGGCTTTAGTCTGCTTCCCTTTCTGACAGGCATCACACTTCTGCTCAGATGCAAACACCTCATTTGGTAGACCTCTGACTAGACCCTTCCTTGCAACCTTGTTGAGAGTCTTGAAGTTCAGATGACCTAACCTCTTGTGCCAGAGCCATCTGATCTCTGATGAGCTTTTAGCAACCAAACATGAGTCAGCTGGACAGCTTGCAAAATCTGCAAGATACATATTACCTCTTCTGAGGCCAGTTAGTAGCACCTGCTCATTTAAATCATTAATAACAAGACAAGAGTTCTTAGAAAATCTTACTGAGTATCCCTTGTCACAGAATTGGGATACAGACAGAAGATTGTGCATGAGCCCTTCTACATAGTAGACTTCTTCAACTCTTGTTCCTTTGATCAGCAGGGTGCCTACTCCTCTGGTGACTCCAAAATAGTTGTCACCGAACACAACTCTAGGCCCATCCAGCGTTACAAAGTTCTGGAGAAGATGCTTCTCAAAGGTCATGTGCTTCGAGCAACCACTATCAATGTACCAGACATGGCCTTTGGCTTCCCCTCTTTCTATAGGGCTAGAGTTAACCTGAAATTAAAACTCAGGTTTTAGGTACCCTATCTTTGGGTCCTGATTGGTTAGTATCGACTTTCTGGATCCACAGGTAGAGATCATCCTTATGAGGTTTAGGTGATTTCAACCTTCTACCATATTTGTCCACAAAAATCATCTCCCTTAGAGGATCTTTTCTGGGGCGATGAGTGACAACAGCAGGTTTATAGGTGGGTTGCTCAAACGGATAATTTCGGCTTGAGCCTCCGAATGACTCATAAACTTTAGCCGGTGAAGGCTTGCCTACTTTGGTTACATTAAAAGTAACCCAGGGCTGAGGTCTGTTTCGCTTGGGTTTACTCTGCTGAGATGAACCAGGCTTATCATTCCTCTGCTGATTCTGCTGAGGTCTCCTTGTCTTAGCTGAGCTATAACTTGGATTCCTCTTCTGATCTCGAGACTTCTGAGCTTTGGACTTATGTTGGTTGTCAGCAGGCTTCTGAGTTTGAGTACTCTTCTGCTCTGTTGAAACCTTTTGATCACCAGCAGACTTCTGAGCTTTGGAGCTCTTCTGTCCAGCTGGGACCTTTTCTGTCCCTCTGCTCTTCTGATCCAGATGCAGGCTCAGCTGGCCCTTTACCCTTTCGAGGATCCCTAATTAATCCACTGTCACCTTTCTTCTTCTTTTGTGGTTTGGGTTTGGGATAACCAAGACCCCTTTTATCATTCACAGTTTGTGAGGATTCTGCTATTTCAGACACGGCATTCTTTGCCTTAGTCAGCTGATCCACTTTCAGCTGAAGCTGCTGTGAATTTTTAGTTATCAGTTCATTATGCTTGAAGAGTTCATCGAACTTAGCTGTCAGCAGATTATGTTCTTCACTCAAGATAGTGTTCTCAGAAAGTAGCTTTTCTATCAGCTTCTCCTGTTCTTCACATTTTGCTATTAAGTCAGCAGACTTGTTAGCTTGTGAGTCATAGGATATCACTGGTAGTCTAGTACTTTCCAGATCTTGTCTCAAGCTTAAAACTTCAGCTTTCAGACTTGAGTTCTCCTCTTCCAGCTTAGAACAAACTTTTAAGGAGGATTGGAGATCAGATAACAACTTGTGTATATCTGACTCCATAGAATAGGTAGAGGAGCAGGATGAGCTAACAGAGGGGGTAGGAGAATTTACCTCTTCCACCTTAGCCATAAGGCAGATATCATCCTCTTATTCAAAATCAGATGAGGACGAGGATGAGCTGATATTCTGCTTCTCCTCCTCTGCCAGCAGAGCTCTCTTATCAGCGAACCTGCGATCTCTCTTGATCCTCTTCTCTTCTCTTTCCCTTGGGGTAAGCTGAGGACAATCATAACTGAGATGTCCTGGCTTGTTGAAAGTGAAACAAACACCATCTCCTCCTCTTCTGGAACTTGGATCCCTCCTTCTCTCTGGAGACTTATATCTGGTCTCCTGTTCATCTGATGGTCTTCTGGCATCAGATGACTTCTGGTATCTTCTGGAAGAATCACTCTTATTCTTCTTCCAATGAGATCTGTACTTCTAAAACTTGTTTGACATCTTGTCAAACTTCTTGGTCAATAAAGCAAGTTGCTCCTTTAAGCTCATATCTTCTGGAGCAGAGGATTTCTCTTGACTATCAGCTGCAGCAGAGAATGCAACATTCTTTGTGGCTGATGAAGTTGGAGTCTCATCTTCTTGATCTTCTTCTTGGATATCGAACTCATGTGCCTTCAGATGAGATAGCAGTGTATGATGACTCATCTCAGATAAATTCTTTGTCTCTTTGATTACTGTCACCTTCACTCTCCATCTAGGAGTAAGAGATCTCAGAATTTTGTTATTAATCTCTTTCTCCGAGTATTCCTTTCCTAAGGAGCTTGCCTTATTCAGTATGTTTGTCAGCCTCATATCTAGCTGATCAATGGTTTCATCAGCTTTCATTTTAAATGTGTCAAAGGTATGTTGAACAGCTTGAAGCTTGTTCTCTTTGATTTGATCTGTCCCTTCACACATCAAGGAGAGTTTCTCCCACATCTCCTTAGCGGTTCTGCACATCTTGATTTTCTCTATATATTCTTTGGAGAGTGTCTCAATGATTTCTGTTCTGGCCACTTGATCGAGGTTGAAGAGTTTTCTTTCAGCATCGTTTAATTCACTCTTCTTCTTCTCTGTCTTCCTTCTTTCACTAATTTCAGCTTCTGGAGTCTTGCCATCACTTATTCCTTCCCAGAAGAACTTGATTGGCCCTTCCTCCAGAACATCTAACATTCGATCATGAATGGCTCCAAGGTGATTCTCCATCCTGAATTTCCAGTAATCATAATCCTCTATGGAGAATTCAGGCAACTTTCTTGTCTTGGATCCACTCTTTTTGTAGAAAGACATATCTGCAAGTGGTTAGATAAAAAGCACACAGATTTTTCTAAAACAGATTTTCAGGGATCTGTCCAGGTGACCACCAAAAGCTTTCTCAGGCTGTGGTCTTTTGGACACACAGCTCTGATACCACTTATTGGTCCCAAAGGCAGGTTTTAGGGTAGCATACACTTGAACAAGTCTAGAAGGGGGGGTTGAATAGACTTGTAAGAATTCAAAAACCTTTTTCAATTTTACTGGTTTATTCAGAAAATCAGCAGACTACTTGAGGTAGTCTGAATTTTGAAAATAGTGCGCTGTGTATAGTGCGGAAACGTTTTTTAATGAAAATTTGTTTTTGGGTGATGTGCACAGATAAGAACAGAAAGAAATACGAAGAGACACAGGGGATTTATAGTGGTTCGGACCAACTGTCCTACATCCACTCTCCTCAATCCAACTTGGACTTGAGGGGCTCTCCACTAACTCACTTACTCACTTACTTACACAGTTTTGAGAGTACTACTCTCTTCACAACTTGTCAATGCTATAATTGCAATTGACTTCTCACAGCTTCTACAAAGCTTTTACAAAGGATAAGTATGGATGGTGTTTTTGAGTGTAAGTGATAAAACTGATAGAGTATTGGCTAGCTTAATGTGCGTGTAAATCCAATACTGAAAATATCACTATTACTATAATTTATAGGATCAAATAACTAGCCGTTGGAATGGACTAGAAATCTGAGATCCTATAATCTCGTATTCAATCAATCATTGTGATTGATTGAATTTCCTTCTTGATTCCCGTCAGTCTTCGCGATCTTCAATCAATCAAGTTTGTCCCCTTGATTGATTGATCTTCTATTCTGGGAATCTTCCTTTTATGTCGCAAGTTAACCCTTAAAATTGATTCCGAAGAATCTGGGCTGAGCACAAAACCTCAGCTGATTTGTCTCCTCAGCTGGTGTATCAGTCTGCTGATACTTGGACCTCAGCTGATGTGCAAGTCTGCTGGTGTGTACCTCAGCTGGTCTTCCTGACTTCGTCTGAATAAGTCTTTTATCCATGGTCCTTGTCTTGTCTGCGACGTGCTCTCAGCTGGTCTGCTAATCTTCTGATATCAGCTGATCTGCTCTTCAGCTATCGGCTGATGTTAACTTCTCTGATGATCTGCTCTCGATGCTCCAGTGTCAGCTGCTTAAATCTTCTTTCTTCTAAACTCGGCTAAGTCCACAAGGTCTCAGCTGGTCTTCTCTTCTATGATAGCTTCAGATCTTCTAGGCAGCAAGGTAGATTCCCCCTTACTTGGACCTATCTAATCCTAACTACTCATCAGCTGACTAACATGTTCAGCTGGTCCTATTACAAGCTGATTGGTTTATATCATCAAAACATCTAACATAGATATCCTAACACCCATCTCAATTATGCATTGGACCTGCGTGGGGTTGACCTCGATTCCTCGTTGGCTAACCAGGTGCCCCAAGAACTTTCCCGAATGCACGCCAAAGCTGGTTTTCTTGGGGTTTAACTTCATGTTGTAGTGGCGTAGTATGTCGAAGGTCTGTTTTAGGTGGTCCAGGTGGTCCTCCTTTCTCAGACTCTTGACAACTATGTCATCCACGTACACCTCCGTGGACTCGCCAATGTGTTAGTCAAACATTTTGTTCACCAATCTTTGGTGGGTGGCTCCGGCGTTGATGAGTCCGAACGGCATCCTTTCCTAGCAATACATATTCTTGTTGGTGTAGAACGTCGTATGTTCCTGGTCATCTGGGTGCAGAGCTATCTGGTGATAGCCCACAAAAGCATCCATGAACGTCATCATCTCATGGCCTGCGGTGCTATCTACCAACTGATCGATGTGAGGCAGTGGAAAGTTGTCCTTCGGACATGCTTTGTTCAAGTCCGTGAAGTCGATGCATAGCCTCCACGTCCCGTTGTGATTTTTCACCATGACGGGGTTCGCGACCCACTGCGGACACAAAGCTTCCTTGATGAGCCTGTTGTCTAACAACTTCTCCACCTCAATAGTTAGAGCTACGTATTTGTCTGGTCCATACTTTCTCCGCTTTTGGCGTACGGGTTTTCTCATCGGATCTATGTTAAGTCTGTGGCAAGCATGTTCCAACGGGATCCCCGTCATGTCTTTGTGGGACCAGGCAAACACGTCCAGGTTGGACATCAAGAACAGTTCCAACCTCGACCGGTACGGTTCAGGTAACTCAGAACTGATGAAAAGTTCTAAGTCCCTTTCTGGGTCCACCGGTAGTGCTGTCAATTCTTCCATGGGGGTGGCTTTTCTCTTTTAACTTTTCCACCTTGGGTTGCTGATGAACTCGTCCCACTCCTCTTGTGACATCTGCGCAGGTTCGTGACCTATGTGCGGTTCGAGGTCATCGGGTTGGCTTTCAGCTTGGGCGAGTCCATCAACTGTTGGTACCTCCGGTGTTTTGTCAACTTGGGATGGTGCGGTGACTTGGGGAGTTAGGTCAACGTCCATTGGTGTTGGTTCTTGACCTCCCGCAGGTCCCCCATTTTGGGCTTCATCGACCACCTCCATGGGAGCAGGTTGTTGTTCCTGCACAGATCCCGACCCTTGCGCAGGTCCCAACACTTGGGTTTCTTCCAAATCCTCCATTGGTGTCGGTTGTGTGTCTTGCACAGGTCCTGTGCCTTAGTTAATTTCCGACAAATCGCCTACCTCCATCATCTCAGTTTCGACTGAGATGACGTCTAGGATGTTTGGCTCGTCCGTCGGAATCTGTACGTCTTCTTTGAGGATGTGGACCTGTGTAACAGACTTTTTGACCCGGCCGTCTTTGACTTGGAGTAAACACTCTCGGGCCTTTTTCTGGTCACCTCTTATAGTTCCAGCACCCTTTGGAGTTGGGAATTTCAAACAGTAGTAGTAGGTCAAACATGCCACTTTGAATTCATTAATAAACGGGCGGCCAAGGAACCCGTTGTAGGAGGACTGCTGGTCAACAACTAGGAAATCTATGAGCCTAGTCAGTCTCCTTTCGGGGTCCTCAGCCGATACAAGCTGGACGCTCAACCTAACACTACCTAGGGGGACGGTTACAGCTTCCCCGTACCCCACTATCCTAGCATTGCTAGGTTCCAGATACGACTCAAAATCACCTAAGGCATCTAAGGTGGATTTGAAGAGACTGTTGGTGAATGCGCCGGTGTCCACAAGTAGTCTGTGAACTTGGACGTTCATGATGTTGGCGGTTATCACCAACGAGTCGTTGTGGGGCGTCAGTACCCCTTCCAGGTCCGCCGAGGAAAATGTCAGCTCATCACTAAGCTGTGAGACGGACCTGGGGCCGGAGCTGCCTTCCTGGACTTGGTTTATGGCCCGGATCTCGGCTTTCCTCTTTCTCTTGGAGATGGAGGATCCCCTGTCCTGGAGACCTCCGGCAGCTCCGATCTCCTCCTCGAGAACCAAGAGTTCCCGGGTGGGCTCCATGTTTTGCTAAGGCTGGGGAGGTGCTCTCCGTCTGTTCTGGGGACCAGGTTGGTCCGCTTCCTCATCTTCATCATCGGAGGTAGCCTTCCTCTCGAACCTTGGCCTCTTAGCTGGGGCCTTCTTCACGAACTCGGCCAGCTTCCCATCCTCATAAAATTTCCAGAGTTGTTTGAGGAGGTCTCGGCACTCGCTGGTGAAGTGGCCGATGGCCTGATGGTAGGCACAAAATTTGTTGGGGTTGAGCTTTGTGCGGTCCTGATGGATCCACCTCGGCTCCTCCAGCAGGGCCTTGTCTTTAACGGCTATAAAGATGTGGTCGACGGAGACCGTGAGGACCTGGTTGAGCTTCTCCTTGAGCTCTTCCCCCTCACCAAAAGCTTTCTAAGTTCCGAGGGGCTTTGTATGTGCCCCCGGACTTCTTCCCGTAGGGCTTCCTCTCCTCTTGGGCACCAACTTCTTTCAGTAGTGCCTCCTGCATAGCCACGAACACCCCCGCCTTATGGCAGAATTTGGTGTAAGTATTGGGACATGCGAGGTGCATCTCCTTCCAGAGGTCAATGCCCTTCTTGAGTCCGACCATCGCTGCGACGACCTTAGTGTCCTCGCTTACCGGCTCACCTTCCAGCAGGATTTTGTCGAACCTCTCCAGGTACTGCTGGTTGGTCTCGCTCTTGCCTTGATGAATGTTGGCGAGTCGGTGCTTCTGGGTGAGGTAGGACCCGAACCCAGAGAAGTGGGCCAAGAACTCCCGCGAGAGTTGGCCGAATGAGCAGATTGACCCCGGGGCGAGTGAGAGAACCAGTGGTGAGCTCGGTCCCCTAGGGTCAGAGGGAAGTTCCGGCATTGAGTAGAGTCGGTGGCGCCAACCGAAATCATAAAGTCTACGTACTTGGCCAGGTGGACCTTCGGGTCGGATTCGCCGTCGTACACAGACATCACCGGGAATTGAATTTTCTTTTGGACCGGTGCGCGAAGGATGGCAGGTGCCAATGGAGATGCGAGGAGAGTGGTGGCGTCAGGTCCGCCAGACTTGGCTGCTACTTGGGCTTGCAGCATTTCGACGGCCTTTTTCAGCGAGGCCAGCTCGTCATCACGGGTCACCTCCGGCGGAGGCTGCTCAAAGGTCGTGCGTCTCGTGGACGCACATCCCCGAGGTGCCTCACTCTAGGGTGACCTCTCAGTGACGGGCTGGAATTGGCGTCCGCCATGGGGGCCCAACCTGTCGATGGCGGGTCTTCTCAATCGTTCATGGGCAGACCTGCGCGGCTGCTGGTCTGAGTCTCCGTAGGAGGTAGCTGGGGCTGCCGTCCGTTCATTCTCCCCATATCTCGGGCCCAGACGGCCTTAGAGGACTTCTCTCCTTTGTGATTGATGCGTGGCAGAGACCTCGGTGTACGCCGAAGCTCGCCCAGTGTACGGGGTGGGTTCCTCCTCCACCATCTTGGCCTTGCCAGTTCGTTCCTGGGGCTGGCGAGCTTGGGCCGAGCTCGCCTCTTGCTCGGTGGGGAGAGCGTTGTACTCCCCCCGAGTTTGGGTGCCCTGTGTGGGCCTGGTTTGCTCCCGGGCTTCGGCAGCTGGAGCTCGCCTGGGCACCAGGGCGAGCTCGTCCTGCTGCCTCTGCTGCAACCTTTGCAAGGTTGCGATGGTGCGCTGGAGCTCGTCGGGGTTGTTGGTCAGGTCCCTCAGGGCAGGGATCAGGTCTTCTTGTGCCACCACAGCTCGCGGAGGTCGCGGGGCTGCGGTGCTCTTCTGGGGAGGTGGTTGTGAGGTCTCCACCTTGGCCTGGTTTTGGTCGCCCCCTCGGGACCTTCCGGCAGCTGCGGAGGTCTCTCCTTTGGCAGCTCGAGTGGTAGCCATTTTTGGTTTTTGGAGGGGGTAACTTGCTGTAGGTCGCCGAGGTGGAGGGAGGTCACCGGGGTGATGATCATCCAGCTTAGGTGGAGCTGTGTAAATTTTCGTCTAGCCTCGCGTGCGATGAATTATCTGAAATCTGGTTTATTCGTGTACATGCGTGCGTTTGAAAACTTCTTCCGGGCAGAATTTGGGAAATCCAGAAATTTAGGTTTTCGTCCGGAAATATGGGTTTTCGTTCGAAGGGATGAATATGTGTGTGTACCTTCAAGTGTTCTTGAGTTTTATCAAGAACACCTTCAAATCTTCAAACAAACCCTAACTTTTTGTTCTTGAAAATTTTTTATTTTTCAGATTCGACCCTCCTTCTAGCTCCAAATTGTTGATAGAATTTACTAATCGTGTTCGTTTATGTGGCTTTATATCATATTAATCCTATCAAATAATAATCCAAGAATTGTGTTCTTGGATGTTCTTAAGAGGGTGGGATAGAGAGAGAAAGTAGAGAGTTTAGAGAATGTATTAATTAAATCCCCTGAATAGTACAAGAGAGGTCTTATTTATAGGTGTGCGAGTGTGAGACGGCACCTTACGAGCCTATTTGGCTTCCGGTGTTGACGAAGGTCTGTAACCTTCGTCCTGGTCCCTTACACTGCTCCCTGCATCGTGCCTCATCCTACTACAATGCCTTAGACTAGATGGGCCTCATTAAAAACCTCGTCATAAACCACTCTTGTGGATAAACCGGACGGAGGGAAAAAGAGCTCAACCATCGGGGTCCTATTGACTAAGAGGCGAGCTCCTGGGTGAGCTCGGAGGCGGGCTCCAGTGGTTCGGGCGAGCTCGGAGGCGAGCTCCAGTGCCTTGCGTGGCTTACGAGTGTCGTGCGATGATGGACCTCAGCGAGGTCTTTGTGGCGATAGGGGCGAGCTCCTTTAGGCGAACTGCGCAGGTGAGCTGCCCCCATGTGGGCGAGCGCCACACTTCCGCGGATCTGGGTGAGCCCTGGCGACCTGCCAAACCTTGGTGATTATCCATATGCTAATTGTATTAGTTCTCCAGGCCAACAAGTACAAATCACCACCAAAACCTTCTTGTACATGTAGGTATTATTATATCCTGTAGAAATTTGATTTCTTTTACTCCCTTCATCCACAAAATTATTTCCCAAATTTTTTCTATTTGTCCACAAAAAATTTTCTCGCTTCTTATTTAAAAATTAACACCTTCATTTTTCTCTTACTTTATCTATCATTTTAATATAATAATAATTTTCATTAAATCGTGTGTCACTTTTCTAAAGGGAAATAATTTTATGGAAGCATTTGATATGAAAATAATACTTAGAATATGGGCAAATATAACAGGTGTGGATGCTTTACAAAGAAGGAAGATCACAGGACACGGTTGATTCATGTTTCAGAAATTTTGTCTATTTACAAGCAATGCAG
>JAPKLY010004057.1:0-15985 GCA_026898435.1 Prunella vulgaris
AACTTTGTGACCACATGTCCAAAGTGGACGTAATTTTGTACTCTCTGTCCCGGTATAAGTTGCCTCTTGCTTTTGGGCATACGGATTAAGGTAAAAGCGAAAAAGTATAAGTGATGTGATGAAAAAAGTGAAAAGTATAAGTGATGTGGTGGAAAAAGTGAAAAAGTAATAGGAATAGTGTAAAAGGAAATAAAAATAATAATAAAAAAGTGAAAAGTAGTTTCAAAAAAAGGTAAAAAGCAAATGAGAAACATATAGTGGGACGGATCATTAGGATCATATTTGCATCAATTTGTGCTCATTTAGATGTGAATTTCTAGAGTTTTGAATATATTTTTGGACTTAATTTGGTTAATTGTGCTCGATTCTCAAAATATTAACAGTGTAAAAATATTATAGGAATTTGAGATGAATTCATGAGACAATTGATTGAATTATTCTTTTGGCCTAATTTTATCCAATTAACAAAACTAGATACTACAGGAAATTGAAGAAAGATGGGGATTAATTTGTCATCTTGGAAAATTAATTCTTGTATGAGGCCCACCCACAAAAGCCAAAAAAAACCTCCGCCTGCAAGTTCACCATACTCGCTGCCACAACTCCACACCAAACAACACTACCACCATTTATACAGCCTCTGTTCCGCCCCCTGCCTACGAGACGACGAAGACCGCCGCACCTGAAGCTCCCGCCTGCAACAATCGACACCCACGAGACCTCATCACAGCGCCCGAAATTCGTACCTACAGATCTGCTATTGCCGGAAACTGTTCACCTATGGCCGCCACAGCCGTCCGTAACCTCAGTACGTAATGAGGAATTGGGCCAGATTCTTATTTCAAGTTTTAAAGCCCAAATTTCTTGTTTTGATTAGCCCATTTCTTTTAAGTGAGACAAAGGAAGTTAGACCCATTCTCTGCGAAAAATCTTAGGGGCGCTTGGTATGGAAATCTTTCAATGGTAATGAGAATTGAGATATAATTGTAGTAATTATAGTAGCAAATGAGAACAAATGAGGTACATAACATTGTTTTTCCTCCTAAATAAGGTAATCAACACCCCCATTTGATTACCCCCTCTTCACCTTGTAATCATCCTCATCAATCAATCCCCCATATCACAACCAACATCTTTCTTTTTTGTCCACTTTTTCCAAAATTGGAGCACAACACTATTGATATAACCACCATAAATACAAACACACATTCAACATATGTAGGGCAAAAAAGGAAAATAAAATTTCATTCCCATTACCATTGAAAAATTTGAAACAAGCGTCCCCTTATATATAAAAGAGGGGCAGTATGCGTTGTTGAGGGGATTATCACGCCACTAGGGCAGTAAACGACGCTTTAGTTTAGAGATTAGGCAGTAGGTTAAACTTAAGATTTTTTTTAACAAGATTTAAAAGTTTAGCTTAAAATGCAATTTTGGAAAAGTTCATCATTTAATTAATTGCAATTAAACCTTTTTTATATGTATTTATTTATTCAATTAGTTACATAATTTATTTTAAATTATAAAATAATAATGTGTAACTTTCATATAATATTTTGATATTAAAATATAAAAACATATATATATATATATAGAATACTAATTTAAATCTAAAATTAATAATATATAATTTAAATAATACTCAAAACAAATCAAGTTGAAATTGCAAGGAATTGAATTTTTGTACCACTAATAAGAAGAGATAAAAATCTATAATTAATTGAGCTAAATTCAATTTGTTAAAAGATTTCAAACTTTTTGTTTGCCAAATTTGACCCAGTATATTATTATTAGATATGTATAGATTGTAAAAGTAACAAAAATTAGAACCTAGATGTCTCTCCTGTTTATTGTGCAATTTAAAATAATATTATTTTTTTTATTTTATATTATTATTATTATCAAACTAATATATTTTAATATCACCTAATAATATTTAAAAAGCACACATAAATAATTAAATTTCATGCTGGCTTACAATATACTTTATCTGAACATAAAATGGAGAACATATAAATATTTTAATAAAATAACCAATAGATAAAATTCCCAATATATTATTTTTCACATAACACAATTAAAAAGTACAACAAACACACAAAGCAAACATAGAACAAAAGACACTGACTACATTAGGGGAAAATAAAACAGCACCACCATCTAGAAATAAAGTGAGGTGGACTCATTGGGAATTATTATTGTAATTAGAGATTAGAGTACTTTTATTACATCCTTCCAGCAAAGCTCAATTCTTCATGGTGATAATGATCACATGCGCTTCCATCTGCATAATTAATCGGATAGAAAAATATTAAATTCATTATACGATTATACAATACAAAGTCAACAATATTAAAAGCCATTAATAACGTCGACAAATATTTAAAACACTAGAAATAAAAGAAATAAATACTACATTCATCTCCCAACTTTTTTTTTTTTTGTGTGTGGACACGAATTTTAAGAAAAATAAAATAAGTTAGATAAAATAAAGATATTGTAGAATAATTGTAGGGTTCATTAGAAAATAAAGTGATTATTTGTGAGTGTGATAATAAAATAATATTTTCTAAAAGAAAAATAAGAATAAATTTTCACGACGAAGGAAAATAAAAAATAGAACTAAATATTGGGGCAGAGGGATATACGAGATAACATGTCAATCAAATTAAAGCTACCAAATTAATTTTGTTAATCAAATATAAAAGAATACTAATTAAATAACAAAGAGAAAACACATTTTCTAAATACGAAATAAAAAATAAAATTAATTGAATGAGCATTAAAAAGTATAATTACTTTAGTGGAGGACAACAGAGAAAAATAATAAAGCCGAAAGCAAACATAGTTGCAATTAGGAACAAAAAAGGAGAGAGATTTATTATTGAATGGTGTAGGTATGAGCACTGTAAGGTGAATGAAAGGATGAATGGCGGTAGGTTGGTTATATAGGAGAGCATGCCCCTTGCCTTAGATCTGGTATGAAGACACGTGTGGGATCTTCCACGCCATGAATCCGATATGGAGACATGCATGAAACCTTCCTCGTCAAGTGTTCAATAAGGAAACACATGAATAACCTTCCTCGACAAGTGTCCAATAAAGATACACGTGTGGATCCTTCTTCGCCACGTGTCCGATAAGAATACACATGAATAACCTTCCTCGACACGTACACGTGTGGAACCTTCCTCTCCACGTGTTTGTTAAGAATACACAGGTGTAAACTTCCTCGACACGTGTCCCATAAGGCTACACGTGTGGAACCTACCTCACCACGTGCCCGATAAGGATACATATGTGTAACCGTCTACGTGTCCAATAAGGATGCACGTGTATAACTTTCTCGCCATGTGTCCGAAAAGATACATGTGTGCAAACTTCCTCAATACATGTCAAATAAGGATACACGTGTGGAATTTTCCTCGGCATGTGCCCGATAAGGAGACACATGTATAACCTTCCTCGCCACGTGTCCAATAAAATGGGCCTGTGTAACTTTCCTTGCCACAGTCCAATAAGGATACACATGTGTAACCTTCCTCGACACATGTCCAATAAGGATAAACATGTGGAACTTTCCTCCACATGCCCAATAAGGATACACATGTTTAACTTTTTTACTTTTTCGTATTTTTGCACAATTTCTAACTCAAGTAAATCTACCAAAAAACGAATGAGTAATTGTAGTAGAGCAAGTATACGACCAAGTAGTTATCGATCCAAGATTTAGAAGTGTAGTGGAGCCCAAGGCTTTGTGTCGTCATGATACTATAGTGACTATCAAGTTAGCAAGAAAAATAAACAAAGCAACAATTAACTAGAAATCAATAAAAATTACAAACTAACTTCCGAGAAAGTGCAAGGTGAATGATATACTTCGGGTGTTCTCCTTATAATTTATATTAATGTTTCTCACAACTTAACTATCTATCATTTGCTATGATCTTGGTATGAGTTAAAGCCTATCACTAATCGATTGAAGACCGATCCCTTTTGAGGCTTAGGTGATCAATTAGACTTAACAAGTTCCTAGGATAGTGGACACTAAAGAAGTTCAACACAAACTCTAGAATCCCCCTCTCACTAAACACCCTAATCAACGATTAAAGCACCTAATGTCTATTAATGGTGATCTAAGCCATCTACCCCCTCTCGGTGTAGTAGATTACTAGTTTAATCCAATTAATCAAACAATCTTTCCCTACAAAGCCAACAAAGTATACACTCAACTTTCATTGTAGCATATACTCATCAACTAAAAGATACTTAAAACATTAAAATAGAGGAAATAAACAAGAGGAAATAAACACAAAATAAACAAAGTCCATGCTCAATCCACTAATTAAAATGCAATAATAGAAAGATATCACCTCTTGAGTTTCTAATAGCTTCAATACTTCAAAAAATTAAAATACCCAATTAAAATTTAATTAGAGATGGCAAGAAAATTAAAATATTATCTGATGTGTGTAGTGTGTGTGGGAGAGGAGCCCCCACAAAAACGTGGAAAACAAGCTGCTGTTCCTATGCCTAATTTCTGTCTCATTCTCAATAATCCTGCTCCTTTTATTTCTGCATAAATGGGCCGTGGGTTTATGCCAATCATCTCGGTCCAATTAGTTCAACTCCACGTGGCTTACATCAATAGGATAAAATTCTGATCGAGCACGATTTTAGAAATATTGTAACAATTTTACCTTGAAGGAGAATACGATCGAGCAGTATATTGCTCGAGCGAGCATCCTTGCACGAACACGGCTTGTGGAAACACGTTTTTCTTCCTTTCTTTCAGCGACCTTTCGATTGAGCAGCACGTTTACCTTCTTCTTGTAAGAATGACTTCAATATCCGGCAGTGGGCGGCGAGATTAAAACAGAGGCTGTGGCGGATGAGCTTCTTCATCGTTGGCAATTTCCGGCGAGAAGCAGGGGCGGGGGAGAGACGTGGTGGCTGTGTTGAGTCCGGCGACGTACGGCTTCTTCGTCTTTGCGCGATTCCGGCGGATGGGCTCTAAGCTGCTATGGAGGATTCCCAGCGACAATGGCTGTCGGTGGTGGCTCGCGGATGTCGGTGGTCGTGTTAATTGCTGGAGCGATTTCCATTTCCGGCAACAGGGCACGGCTGTGACGTTCATTTCGGCGGCTTTTCCGGCGAGAATTTGGCAGGTTTCAGGGGAGGCTATTTCAGGCGGCAATTCGAACTCCGGTGTTGGCGAGGATGGCTGTAAGCTCCAGCCAGTGACGAAGTCAGGATTTGTGATTAGGGGGGTCCAATTGACCGTAAAAAAATACCTATAATATATTCAAAGAACTAATATTTTTAAATGAAAATAATAAATTTTATTTAACAAACAAACTAATGCATTTAAATTTAGTATTGTATTTTATTATGAAGTATATCTAAAATCAAAGTATTATAAATTGTGGTTCCAATAAGAAGACAACATTATCATTAATAATAATATAATGAAATTATTATATATTATTTGAATAAATAAATAAATTTAGAGTAGTAGTGTACAATAAAAAAATTAACAAAGAAAAAATGTTATATTTAAATTTTTTAAGATAAAATGGAAAAGGGAAAAAAAGGAGAAAGAGAAAACTAAAATAAATTTTAAAAAAAAAAAAAAAGAAGAAGAGAAGACATGCATTGGAATCGATACCTGGTTGCTTGCTGAAAAAAATACATTACTCCACGAACCAGTAAGACACACAACTAATCAAGTTCATGTTAAAATTATATTATATATATTAATTTTGAAAAATTTAGGGGGCCAGTGGCCCCTATCCCTAATGTGCCTCCGTCCACGGCTCCAGCTGTCAACGGATGTAGCTTGAATTGGCCATGGATATGTGGACAAAATTAAAACCATGTTTCCTCTTTCGTCTTTTCAATAGTGGTAGAGGAGTGGGGCCCCTACTTGATCTTCCTCTAAAATGTTCTGCCTCCAATTCTTTGATTTCAGTTTCCAATTCTTCATCTCAAATAAATAACAATTAGGCCTTCTTCAATTTCATATTGGACCATGAGGAATTTTAATTTAAATGGAACACTAATTTAAATAGTGAGCCCATTTTTCTTCTAATCTTGTTTCATCTCGACTCACTCCACTAATTATCTCCACAAAATTATTTGAGAAGTGTTTTTGCTCTAAATATCTCAAATTCCTGCAAAATATCAACAAATGTTTTTCTTGGGCATTAAGCACAAATAATCAATTTAAAGTATAAAAATAAATGGAATTCTATGAATTTAATTAAATTAAGCACACTAAAAATAAGCAATTCTCACACAAATCACTTTGTTCACCAAGTGTTCGAAAAGATAAACGTGTGTAACCTTACTCTCCACGCATCCGATAAATAAACATGTGTTTGAATTCCGTTTACACGTCAGGAATCACGGTTCCGACTCACTTCTGAATTTAAGTGTTCCATGAATAATGATAATTCCGACTCACTTCTGAATTTAAGTGTTCCATTTGAAACGGTTCTCAGGTTTGCGATTCAGATTAAATGCTTCTGAATTTAACCTTCCTCGACACGTGTCTAATAATGCTACACGTGTGGAACCTTCCTCGCCACGTGCCCATTAAAAATACATATGTGTAACCTTCCTCCACACATGTCAAATAAGAATACACATGTGGAACCTTCCTCGCCACGTGCCCGATAAGAATACACATGTGTAACCTTCCTCGCCATGTGTCCAATAAAGATGCACGTGTGTAACTTTGCTCGCCACATGTCCAATAAGGATACACATGTGGAACCTTCCTCGACACATGTCCAATAAGTACACACATGTGGAACCTTCATCTCCAAATGCCCGATAAGGATACACATGTGTAACTTTCCTCGCCATGCATCCAATAAATAAACACGTGTTCTGATTCCATTTACACATCAAGAATCACGGTTCCGACTTCCTTCTAAATATAAGGGTTCAATGAATAACGATAATTCTTTATAAAAGATTCCATTTGAAACGGTTCTCAAGTTTGCGATTCAGATCAAATGCTTCTTGTTTCCTCAATTATTTTCTCTTATGTTGGATTTCATTTCTCTATTTGGTATCATAATTTTGGAGACTGATTGTTAATCATTTCCGGGCTCGGAGACAAATTAATTGTTTGTTCTCCAAGAGATTTATCTCAATTGTGCTTTTGCATTTCAGGAAAAAAAAAAACATAATATTTGTTAGTTTTGACTCCTTTTGTCTTCTCTATAAAGTGGAGTTGATCTTCATGCTAACTGTAAATAATATTTTTGTTGTGAAATTTAACCGGAATAATCGACTTCAATAACAACTTTGAATTTCCAAGTTATAATCAGAAATTTGAAGAAATCCGATGAACACAAAATTACCAGAAATGAAGAAATCAAAGAACTGAGGATTTACGTGGTTCGATCAAATTGATCTACGTCCACGGATGAGGTTGTTCACTTTACTAATCAATGGATAATGTTTTACAGAATACAAGTTTTCTCTCTCAAAGATTTAGAATGTCAACTCTCACAACCTATGTAATTCCTAATTTGAATATGTATTTAAAGATCTATCACTTAACCGCCTTTAAGCTATTAACCAATCAACGAATTTGTATGGTTATAACCGCCCAGAATAACTGTTCTGGCGTCCAATAGGATTGCTCCGCCAGCTGTCCAAAATAACCGAATTTATCACTCAGCTCATAAGCTTCAGTTTGAGTGAGTTAGGGAATTGGTCATTTTCAGCTCAGGATGACCTCTCAGGATAGTGCCTTCAGGTTACTAAGTCTTCAGTACAAGTGCCTTCACTAATCTGAACACTCAGGATGAGAGTCAGAATCAGCACACTTAGACTCAGAATGAAACCTTCACTCAGGCTCAGGACCAGTTTCTGTCAGGCTCAGGATAACACCTCAGGAATTTTCCTCCGGATCCAAAACCTCAGGATCAGGATTCCTGACTAGATATAAGTATCCAAACTCAGCTTATCTTTACACATAACAATTTTATTATTATTATATTATTTCTATTTATATATATTTATTTATATATATAAATGTTCCACATAAGTGTGGATAGAGTTTTTTGGGGAAGTTAATGAGAAGTTAAGGGAGTTATTGAATTAACTCCTCTATTCTCATGTTACTACATGGGCCTAACATTCCATAGGCAATTGAGTGGTAATTTCCAAGCATAGAAACATTCTGAGAAAGAATTACAATAATGGAAATTATGAAAATTCTCTAAGACTAACTCCCGTCTCAGAACACAACCTCACTAAGATAATCAAACATATTATGACTCCTGACATTACCAATTCGTGGATAATCATACACACACTATTCTGTGTATTGGACTCTGAGTACGGAATTACTGGAATCTGGTGAAGGAACTAAAAGAGGATACCAACAGGTTCGTGATCATTTTCGCTGCATTAAATTAACAGGTTAGTGAACTTATTCGTGTTTGTAACGGGATTAGGTGTAAATCCAACATATGGTATCAGAGCCATAATGTTGGTATCCCGTTTTTTTATTTTTGGCATGCTACTGATGTTGACCAATTTTTGGGATATCGTTGTTGTTTAAGCATGCTATTAATTATGTAATAATCGATATGATATTGGTTCATGTTGATTATGTGTTAAGGCCATGTATGCATGAAATTATTGTTTCAATTTTCTTTGTCCCGTACACGTTTTTTCCTTCTGTGGTCAAATTTTTTTCGTTGCTTGAAATTGATTAATTTTGATATCAACAGAAAGAGCATTGGAAGAGGATTTCAGGGATATTTTTATTACATTTTTCGGCCTTGTGGATTATTTACTATGAATTTTCAAAGTTTCGGACTTTTTAAAAAAATGACCCAAATTTAAAAATATGAAATACGAATGATTACAGAATTTTTTTTGTCTCTTTTCTGATTACAGGATGGTGCTACGTGAGATAAGGATTCTGTACATAATTTTTTTGTATTTTTTGGATAAGAAATGAGAGAGTTAGGAATTTTTTAAAATTTTTAGGACTCAGTTTTCGATCTGAAAATACACCATGCTCACCTATTTTATATTTCTACTTAGTGTAGATATCTCTTTGTGAGGTTTTGTAAAACTCTTTGTGAGTTATATTCTGAGTGAATAGGGTAGTTTAATCTCTTTTTAGAATAGGAATCTGAGTGAACCTAGTTCTAAGGGGGAACTACTTGTATTGATCTTAGTGAATTTAGCACCTGAGTGGTGTAACAGTGGATGTAGGTGGTTAGACACTGAACCACTATAAATCTGGTCTATTTACTTTCTGTTATTTAAACTTCTGTCCTGCATATTTAATTACCTTGTTACATTCATCATTCTTTTGAAACCTGAGTGCATAAAACTTTGTGTTGTTCACAAAGAAAACTGACTCTACAGCTGTAGACTTTCATAAGTCACTCAGCTGTTAAGTCTGTTTACATTGTTTTTCATTAACACTCACTTTATTCCACTGCACATTAGAGTATTCTCAATACAATTTTAATTGTGAGTTCTGCTCTGATACTTTGTCTACAAGTGATTTGTTTTTGTAAGTTTTTAAACTATGCAGCTGTAGACTTCTCAAGTCCACAGCTGTAACCTTTGTGGTCCAGTTTCTAAAACTCTTGTAGACTTGTTATTTTGAACTTTAAAAAGAAGCTACTGTAAGGTTCTAGAATCCCTCTTCTTGAAAAGTTTGAAAATTTGATTTTGGATTCAAGGTCTATTCACCCCCACCCCCCTCTAGACCTTGACCACTTTAATGGACCAACAAGTGGTATTAGAGCAGTTGGCTTGCCACTGCTTTGATCAGTACCAAGATAGATCCTTTTTTTGGTTTTTGAAATCAAAGGTTCCAATGTTCTCTGCTGAGGACTATGATGAATGGAAAATTAGAATGCAAGCACATTTGTCTGCAATCAATGATGAGATGTGGTCTATCATAGAGGATGGCCCTATACCTGTCATGAAGGTCAATACTGCAGTTGATCAGTCAGCTGGACTAGCTCAGATTATCCCCAAACCCAGAAGGAAATGGACTGAGGATGACAAGAGAAGGTCCAACCTTGACAATGTTGCAAAGAACACTATTTATCATTCACTTGATAAAATTGTGTTAGCAAGATCAAAAACTGCAAAACTGCAAAAGATATATGGGAAAAGTTGGAAATAATTTGTGAAGGAACTAAACAAATCAAGGAAAACAAACTCATGATAGCAGTTCAAAAGTTTGAGAACTTCAAGATGAAATCTGGTGAAACTCTTGAAAAGTTTGAGTCAAGATTCATTGAAATCCTCAATGAGCTAGACTCACTTGGTAAAGATTACTCACAAAGAGAAATGAACATGAAAGTTCTCAGAGGCTTACCTTCTGAATGGGATATGAAGGTCATTGCTATGAGAGAATCAAAGGATTTATTTAAGATATCCACCTTTGAACTCTTTTCAGACCTCAAAGCTTATGAATTTGACATAAGCAGAAGAAAAGAACCTGACAGCAGTAAGGTTACAGCTCTAGTGGCTGACAACCCTACAGCTACAAGTTCTGATGATGAAGACTTGGCTCTTTTTATAAAGCAGCTCAAGAAATTTGGCAAATGGACCAAGAGTGAAGCAGTTCACACCAAAGGAAGATGGTAAGGTGAAATCTACAGCACCTAACTCAACTTATTTGTGCTATAACTGCAGAAAACCAGGACATTACATCAAGGATTGTCCATACCCCAAAGTTGAAAAGTACACTGATGAAGAAAAGAGAATCAGGAAAGATAGAAAGAAAAAGTTTGGCAAGGAGAGAATTAGAGCACTACTTTCTGAGTTTGATAAAAATCAGGAAGACTGTCCCTCTTCTTCTCAAAAGTCAACTGCAGATTTAGAAGACTCTGACTCTACAGATTCAGATGAGGAAGCTCTGATCTGTCTTATGGCTAAAGATAAAGAGGTATGCTCATCATCATCAAGTTATATTACAGAAAAGGATTCTTCCAGTGACATGCTAAGTGCAATCCAAAGACTACAAGAAGAAAATGAAGATCTTAGAAGAGATAATCATATTGGAAGAGAACATGTGAAAGCTTTGTTAGCTGGAGTAGAAGATGCTGAGAAACAACTACAGATTCTACAAGAACTGAAGGAAGGTTACAGTTGTCTGAAAGATGACAATGAAGAATTTTTCAATGAAGCAAGTTGTAGAGCTGCAGATTGTGCTGAATTGAAGGAAACAATCAGAACCCAAGAACTGATGATAGCTGAACTTGAAGAACACAATGCTTATTATCAAAAGAAGCTAGATTGTTTTGGAAAATCATCCAAACAATTGAAGAAGATGTTGTCTGAGCAAAGGCATTCAAAGGACTTGACTAGAATAGGATATAATCCTTGCGTCTGGATGAAATACTTGCAAAAGTCAATTCCAAGGCCTGAAAGAAAGTTTATCAGAGAATCAACCCCTGGAGAAGCTGTAAATTCAACCCTACAGCTAGAAGATTTGAAATTCTTGAATTCATTCAAAGAATTGTCACCAAGATGACAACAAAAGATCAAGGAAATCATGGATGACTCTGAAGAAGATGTCTCAAATATGTTTCAAAACATAACTTTGAAACAAACTGCAGAATCAAACTTACAGCCAGAAGAAGAAGTTTTTCATAGATTGGATATGGAAAGAAGACTCAATTTTGATAGATTCTGGAATGGAAATATGTCAGATATGTCTCCCTCTTCAAGCACTCAAAGAGGAGGATCAAGCAAGAACTGTAGAACTAACAATTCTACAGCTCCTAAAAGGGCTTGGATTGCAAAGAGTAACACTGGAGGAAATTCAAAGCATTGAATTTCTAAATAACTCATTTTATTTTGCAGGGACATGTTACAAACACCAAAAGAGAGATTTGGTACATTGACAGTGGTTGTGCAAGACATATGACTGGATGACTTTTTTGTATTTTTACACGTTTTAAATCACAAGCAAATCTACCCAAAAGAGGATGGGTAATTGTAGTATTGCAAGTATACGACCAAGTAGTATCGACCTAGGATTTAGTGGTGTGATGGAGCCCCAAGATTATGTGTCGGCATGATACTATAGTGACGAGCAAGGTTGACACAAAATAAAAACAAGCAACAATTATCTAGATAGCAATTAAAATTACCAACTAACTTTCAAGACGAAAGTGCAAGAGAGATGAAATGTTTCGGGTGCTATCCTTATGATTTCAATTAATGTAACTCATGTCCTAATTACCTCTCAATTGCTATTTCATTAGGTATGATAAGGGCTACCGCTAAGCAAATGAAGACCGATCCCTTTTGAGGCTTGGGTGATCAATTCTAGTTAACTAGCACCTAATTAACTACAAACGGCTCCTAGGATAGTGAAGGCTAGGAGGTTCGCACAGATACCGTCTCTAGTTTCCCCCTTCACTAAACACTCTAATTCATAATCAAAGCATCTAATGTCCCTTAATGGTAATTCTAAGCAATCTACCCCCTCTCGGGTCAATAAACCACTAATTGAATCTAATTAATCACCTAACATTTCTTCACATGACCAATTAACCACACATCCAACCCTAGTTGCAACATGTAATCATCAATCATGGAATACTAAATTAAATAAATTAATTAAATCAAGAAAAACACATTAAGACAATCATATCACCAAATTCATTGCAAAATCAAAATAATCAAGACACAAACACATTAATCTCCATAATAATTCAAACACCCAAAGCATGAGATAATTAGCCCATAGCTAAAATCAACAAACACATGATCAAAATAACAAAATAAAATTTAAACAAGAACATTACCATTAGAACTTAAATAAAAGAGCAATATCACCTCAATGGTTCTCTTCATAATTAACTTCAATACTTCAAAAAATAAAATTCTCAATCAAAATTCTAATTACAAATTGCAAGAAAAATAAAATCCTAATATAACGTGTGTGGTGTGTGGGGAGAGGTGCTCCCCACAAAAAGTGAAGAACAAGCTGCTGCCAATTCCCTCTCTAATTTCGTGTAAAAAACCCCTTCCCCTTCTGAAAACCTATTCTGCTTCTTAAGTATTCTCTGCCAAAGAAATGGGCCCAAAACTCTTGGCCCAATTAATTCAATTCCACAGGGCAGAAATTCTGATTTTTTGTCTTGTGCTCGACAGTGCAGCCTTGCTCGAGCAGAAGTGCTCGAGCAACAATTCCAAACATTTTACTTCGTAAAATTCTTAAGGGTGCTCGGCAGTGCAATGTTGCTCGGCCGCTGACCTTGATCGAGCACGACTTCGAGAATCGTTTTAGCAACTCTTCAAGTGTAAAAACGATTTACCTCTTTCTCTTGCGATTTAGCAAATGGAAACACGGTTACCTTCTCTCGTGGACTGCGACGGCCAAGCTCGGAAATACGGTAGGATGTCAGATTCCGGCGAGCTTTGTAACTCCGGCGAGTTTCAGGACGGCACGGAGGTGGAGGTGTTCTTCAGGCGGAAGGCTACTGTGCTTTCACGGCAGCGTGAAATCAATTTCGCAGCAGTGGCTCGGACGCGACGAGGTTGTAGAGAATTTCCGGCGACGCTAAGATGCGGCGGACGACAGTGTCAATTTGCTGGGAACAGAGGCGACGATGGTGTTTTCCGGCGAGAGATGGTGTTTTCCGGCGAGAGATGGTGCTTCGCTTCAATGGCTGCTGGCGAGGGACGCTTCTAGGCGCAACGGCTGAACGACTGTGGGCTGGAGTAGCTTAGACGGCGGCGGCTATGGCTGTGAGTTTCGGATTAGCGGCGAGAAGCAGGGGCGTGGAGGCAGGGGAAGCGACGCGGCTGTGACGCTGCTGTGAAGGATTCCGGCGGCCATGGCGCTCAATTCCGGCGACGAGGTTGGCACGATGGGCGGCTAGAGAAGGCTTCCGGGCGAGTGGTGGCTTCCGGCAAATGTTCCGAACAAGGATGGTGGCTGCTTTTCCATTAATTCCAAGTAAAGTCGTGGTTGGAGGTTTTCAAACTTGTGGCAATTAGGATGCCACGTTTCTTTATCCTTTTTCAATAGTCAAAAAAATGAGGTGGGGCCAAGTTCTTTAAAATCTCAGCTGCCAACTTCCATTCTTGTCCCATTCAACTTTTATCACTTTTATCAACTTCTATTTCCAATTAAATTGCAACAAATTGGGCTTCTTCATTTTTTCAAAGTGGGCCGAATAATTTTAGAATATAAATCAGCCCATTCTTGCCTCCTCAATCTCTAATCTTCTCGACTCGTCCCGTCAATAGACTCAAAAATATATACGTGTATTTTGTTCCAAAAATCATCAATTTCCTACAAAATATTAACAAATGTCTTTCTTGGCCATTAAGCACAATTAATCAATTTAAAGTATAAAAATGCATGAAATCCTATACAAATTAATCAAATTAAGCACCCTAAAAATGTGCAATTCTCACACAAATCACTGGAGACAAAAGTTTGCCACAAAATGTGAAAGATCATAAAGGTCCTAAAGTTGTTTTTGGTGATAATGCCAGTGGAACAGCTAAAGGATCAGATTGTCTACTCAAAGGAAATGTTCAGATCAATGATGTTTACTTGGTAGATGGTTTAAAGCATAACTTGCTAAGTGTGAGTCAATTTTGTGACAAAGGCTACACTGTAGACTTTACACATGACATTTGCATAGTCAAAGATGTTGAATCACAAACTACTAAACTGACAGGAACTAGAAAAGAGAATATTTACATTGTGGAGTGGAACTCTACAGCTGAAACTACCTGCTTTCTAGCTAATAGTTCCAATGATGTTAGTTGGCTATGACACAAAAGAATGAATCATATAAATTTCAAAATCATGAATGAACTTGTGAATAACAGACTTGTGAGAGGTCTGCCAAACACTAAGTTCAGGAAGGAACACTTATGTGATGCTTGTGTCAAAGGAAAACAAATCAAAAAGACTTTTAAAAGCAAGACACACCCTAGCACTTCAAGAACACTTGAATTACTGCAAATTGATCTCTTTGGACCCATAGAACCTGTAAGTATAAGTGGAAGAGGTATACTTTGGTTGTTGTAGATGATTACTCAAGATTTTCTTGGACTGTGTTCTAAGAAAGAAGAGTGAAACTCTACAGCGGTTACCAGAATTGTTGAGAAGGATTCAAAATGAAAATAATTTGAAGATTGTGAAGATTAGATTAGATAGAGGAACAGAATTCACAAATCAAGTCATTGAAGAATATTGTTCACTTTATGGTATTATTCATGAATACTCTGCAGCTAGAACTCCACAGCAGAATGGAGTTGCAGAAAGGAAGAATAGAACACTTAAAGAAGCTGCCAGAACAATGATTGTTGAAGCAAAGTTGCCTAAGAAATTTTGGGCAGAAGCAACAAGCACTACATGCTATACTCAGAATAGATGCTTGATTGTTAAGGATCATAAGAAGACTCCATATGAGTTATGGAAAGGAAGGACTTCTAATATCTCTTATCTACATATTTTTGGATGTAAATGCTTCATACTGAATAATGGGAAAGAACACCTTAAGACTTTTGATTCAAAGTCAGATGAAGGTATCTTTCTAGGTTATTCTAATGTTAGCAAAGCATTTAGAGTGTATAACAAGAGATTAATGATTGTGGAAGAGTCACATCATGTTGTTTTTTATGAACAACATAGCTCCCCTGAAGAAATTGTTGAAGACTCTATAGAGGACAACTCTACAGTCACAAGTCAACAGCAGTATGTTGAAATCAAAACTCCTGTAGATTTGACCAATAAAGGCTTTGGCACTGTGATAGTTGAGTTACCTCCATTGGAGAATGTTGAAGACCTAGTCTATAAGAATGTTCAAACAGAAGTAGAGACACCAACAAAATGACTTGATGAGTCTGCAGTAGGTGAATCTACAACTGTAGAGAACAATGATCAAAGATTAGAACCTGTGTCCCTTATTTTCTCTCTTCAACATGTTTAAGTTGCTAACTTCATGTA
>JAPKLY010004058.1:0-15984 GCA_026898435.1 Prunella vulgaris
AAGGATGATCGGCTTCATTGGAAGAATATAATTTGCCGATTTGGACTTCCGCAATCGATCATAACAGATAAAGGGAGACAGTTCGAAGGACAGAAGTTGAGAGAGTTTTATAGTTCGTGGAATATCAAGAAGCACTACTCAACTCCGTACCATCCACAGTCGAACGGTCAAGTTGAAGCGGTTAATAAGATTTTGAAGCATGTACTGAAGATCCGTTTAGAAGACAAGAAAGGAAGTTGGGCAGACGAACTCCTGGAGGTTCTATAGTCGTATAGAACATCATATCGAGCAAGCACCAGAGAAACACCTTTTGCCTTGGCCTTCAGAACGGAAGCAGTGATACCGGTGGAAATTCAGAACAAGACTTGGAAGGTGGTGGGCTATGATGAGAAGGAGAACGACGAAGCTTTGGCAGTAGAAAAAGACCTGCTTGAAGAAACCAGAGCTTCGTGGGAAATGAAGAATGCCACCTACAAACGAAGAGCGGAAAAGTACTACAATTCCCAGGTTCGAGATCGGAACTTCAAAATCGGGGAATTGGTGCTAAGAAAGAAGTTAGTAACTCCACCTGGCATATTCGGACCGAATTGGGAACGACCGTTCTGAGTTACCGCAGCATGGGCAAATGGGACGTACGACCTTGAAGATGCGGAAGGAAATGCTTCATCATATACCTGGAGTGCGGCGCACCTAAAGAAATTCTATCAGTAACAACGGAAGGGTTAGAGTATGAAAAGAAGGTCCGTCGCAGAATAAATGCGCAAAAGAAAGCTTATATGCCCCTGAAAGAAGCTGCTACATTTTCTTGAAGAGTCTGTCCAAGATCATGTGTGTGTCATCAATCCGGCTGTTGGCAGTAGAGGAAGGCGAACCATCATTTGTAATAGTTTAGTTGAAGGTTCGCATCAGAAATGTTGAGTGCAACAACCTATGTAAATTACGTTACTAAATGAAGTTAGAAATTTTCAGAAATGTCAACTGTGCGAAGCTTCGTAATACACAAGGACCAAGGTCCCAAACGTTATAATCTAAAAGCTCAAAGGCAAAGGCCAAAGTGCCAAGGTTAGCGAAGGTATCCTTCTTAAAGGATCACCAAGCACCAACTGCCCTAAGTTAGAAAAATTCACAAAAAGACAATTAAAACGTCTAAGGCAAGGTTCATGAAACCCAATCGTCCAAAGTGAATTAAATAAAGTACAACTCGCTACCTTAAGCGGTTTAAGATGAGCAATTCGCGGCCCTAAGTGGCATAAGACGAAGAATATGTACTCATAAAACTAAGGTACAATTCGTAGTCCGAAGTGACGTAAAACGAACAATTCACCTCCCAAAGTGGAATAAGACGAACAAATAAAGTACCAAAAATATAAAAATGAGCTAATTAAAGATATAACGTACGTGAAATTTGAATAGACAAGTTGAAGCAAAAAGATAAAATTTCATTCAATAATACTTGGGAAACTTTTAAGTAAAAAAAACACTTGAAAATTTTCCAAGTATGAGAAGCAGGGCTAGCCACAAAGATCGGCCTGCTGACCATCTTTAAACTACAAAAAACAAGCTCCTTCTGGGCGAGCTATACATGGCCCGGCGAGCTACTATGACTTGACAAAAATGAAAAACTACACTAATAAAGCAAAGAGAAATCTAAGAGTCTGGAGCTGAAGGGCATCAGTGGCAGGAGCAGCGGCAACGTTGGCGGGAGCTTCAGGGTTGGCGACCTCTAGGTTGGCAGCTTCGCCACCGGCAATTTGACCAACTTGTGGGGAAAGTCCGGGCAAAACAGTAATAGTGTCAAGCTCGCTGGTATCGAGCATCGCATCCCCACATGCATCTTAGAGCTGCTCGATGGTGAGGGGAGTTCGCCCTTCTTCATTTGCGACCTCCTCCTCGGCAACTTTCACTTCCGGCACGGGCACAGTGTTTATAATTTTGAAACGTGCCGGAACAAAGTCGAGAGGGATCCCGAGCTGAGGAAGGTCGCCTATATCCAACTCGGTCTCATCCGGGAAAGGGGCCTTGTCCAAGCATTCTTTGAAGTCACCCACCACGGCCGCGACCTCGTCGTCCTTGTGAGCTCGCGCCCACCAAATGGTCCTCAGAACCTCGGCATAACATTGGACAAATCCTTTGTTAGAGGCCTCAGCTCTTATGGCATCCAAGCTCGCTGGGGAGGTGGCATCATTGCGAAGCTAGGCGACTTGTTGATCTTCGCTGAAAGCTTTTCCCTAAGCCTCGAACACTCCTCATCGGTGCCCTTCACCAAACCCCACTGCAGCTCCAGCTCCCTCTTGGTCACTGTATGCTCGCCAACCTCGCGTGTGAGCTTTTCAGCGAACTCTTCCTCCTTGGCTCTGATTTGAGCATCAGCGTTCCGCTGAACGGCATCATATTTCTTCTGAAGTTCACCCAGTTGCTCAAGGGTGCTTCTTTCTGCAGCCAAGGATGCGGCGAGCTCTAAGGACTTCTTCATTTTATCAGCATTTTCTGCCATTTTCAAGAAGGCCTCATTCCTCTTTTGGCGACCTTCCTCCAGTTGAGTAGCCTGGTCAATCACCCTCTGATTTGCGAGCAATAGCCCACTCGCATAGTACATCGAGAGATGGGCGTTCTCGATCAAATTTTGCCCTTCAAGGGTCGCCAGCTGAGGGGTTGACCAATACCTCGGCACCTCGCTCACGGTATTTCGGGTAAGGCCGACAGGAAGGTTGCGCATGGAGGTAAGGGAGCGAGATCGCTCATAAGAGTGAAGAGCTTCATACCTATAAGGAAAGGCAATGGAAGCATAGCTGCGAAATCAAAACACTTGTTAAAATTCGATAAAAGCACGAAAAATGATAAAGAATAAGACCAAGTTAGCGAGCTACTTACTGAACTCGCTCAGGGTCCCAGCCTAAGATGGTGTCTTCCACTATTTGTACTCCAAAACGAGATGGGGAAGGTGGCGACCTTTGAATGGGTGCGATCGCCAGTGGAGCGGTTGAATGGGCGGATCCACCTTGTGCCGACCTCGTGTTAGCTCGCTCTGCCTGCTTGGATTCCTCATCATGAAGAAGAGTCCGAGCTTTCTTGCGAGCTTGTACATCGCCCTCGCCAACTCGAGACCCATCGCCTTGTTGAAGGCCTCTCTTCGAATGATGGGAAGCTCGCTCGGGCGTAGCAGAACCTCGCCACCTCCCCTATTGGTCTGGGCGACCTGTTGTGTCTTGGCAGGAGCGGAAATTTTGGCCGAAGCTTTAGTTGGCCCCTTCTGAGTCCCGGAGCCACCAACATCGCCCTTTTTTTAGGCGAGCTCCACCTTTTTACTCGCCTCTAGTGCGAGTGTTGATGGCAAAGCCAACCTGTTGGGACATGGTGGACCCATGGCATGCCGGCGAGGTAATAAATGATAGGCTTCCGGGATTTCAACCGTTGGGAATGTCACCCAATCACCACCTGCAAAATGTTGAAGAAATGTGATTAGCAATTTGACGAGCTACCCACTAATTGGCGAGCTTCAGTGAGTGGTAAACCTGGGAGCTCAGAACCTTGAACCGTGAGATGATGCGGCAAGGTGTGGAGCCCGACAAATCGGAGATAATGATGTTAGCACAGGTGAGCAACGTCTCGATCCTCCTTGCTCCGCAAATAGCAAACAGCCCGCACCACGTCAAACTCAATTGACAAATCCAGTTTACCACGGCTAGACTTGTGATGTTTCAAACCTGCAAGAAAAGGGAAATTAGATTAGTAAATCTAATTTAACCCACGCACACTGAAAGAGGCAACCTACTGCTAGCTTCTCCATATTCCTCAGGAGAAAAAATCCATCCTCCCCGTCCAGTGTAGTTCGTAGAAGCTCGCCAATCACCTCCCATAAAGACGAACTGTTCCTTTCAGTCACGAATTTTGTTGGGAAGGATTCCTAGAAACTTCTCACCCGGGCGAGCTTTGAGATAATAATAGCCATTACCGTCCTTTGCTTGCCGGGTTACGGTGAAGAATTCACTTATCTCTGCCGTAGTCAGTCGGTTTTCATACCCCTCCAATCTAAAGATCGCCAATATCGCCAACAAGCTGCTCCAAGCATTTGGAGTGAGCTGAGTAATGGTGAGGTTGTTATCCAATAGGAATTGGCTGATGATCGGGTGCAAGGGCAATGTAAGCCCGGCCTCGAGGGTATGCACATTGATGGCCGTCAACCCAGCCGGAGGTGCATCAGCTCACTCTTTCTTCTGTGGGGCATACAGGAAGATATCAAGTGGGATCTGATATTTCTCACGAATCTGGGAAAGCTGGTACTCATTTATTACACTCTTAACATCACTCCCTTTATAAGTAAACTTGTCCGCCGCATCCCGGAAAGTTCGCTCAGGAAGAGGAAAACTCGCCACATGCTCGGCGACGTACTCTTCCCAGTCGAAGGAGTGCACTATCTCACCAGACACTTGATGCTCGGGGAGTTGAGGGAATGGAAAACCAATGGACTGAAACCAGTCAATCGTAACTTCCTCAAGGTCGCCCCCTTGTTCATTTACTTCGGCGACCTCGTCAACCTCCTCCTCACTTTCCTCGATGACCTCTTCGTTGCCGCTAGCAACCCTTTCCTCTTGAGCGACTTGCTCAACGTCGCCCCAAACCTCGCGGAAAACAGAAGTGGTGGCTTTATCAATCATAGGTCATTTTTCGGGATTACGGTTGGAAAGGGTTTTGCTTGATGACTGGGTCGACATGGTCAAAGCAAGGTCCTAAATATTCTAAGTCTGAAGAAAATCTATGTCGCCGGAGTCTCAGGGAGTAGACGGTCAGAAAATTCAAAAGTCACCGGAAATATACAAAATTTCCAGAAACATAAGAAAAGCAAAGAAAAGAAAGAGAAGAGATCTGGAAAACAAGGAAACAAAGAGAAAGAAATGGTTTTCTACCTTGAAGTCCCCAAATTTCATCGGATGTAAAGGAAGTTGATCGCCGGAAATTGCTCTGGAAATTTAGAAGTGTGAAAAGTGTAAACTAAACTCGATTTCTCCTATTTATAGACAAAGGGGTGAACTATGATTTTCGGAAAGCTCAGGGACCTACGTGCAAAGATTTGAAAGTAGTGGCATGATGGGCGCGAGAAATGAGACCTAAAAAGGTGTGCATGATGCCTTGATTCTCGCTCCGCGTCAGCACTCCAACCGCCACAAGGAAGCTCTCCCAGAAGCTCGACATCTAACTAAGGAATAGTTCGCCAATACTCGAGCTTTAGCCTATAGAGGCAAATCAGGTCGCCCACACATTAGAAGTATCATGATGTGAGCGAGCTGGGGGGCAAATGTTGATAGGCGAACTACCCTAGGAGGATTACGAGATTAATTAAACAAGGTTAAGAAGGTCGCCAACTTGCTGGGAAGATGCGTCGTCAACGCTGACTAAAGTCAACATTGGAAGAAGGTCGCTAAGAAGAGACAGAAGCTCGCCCAGCTACCTGCTGGCCCAAGCCCAACGACTGACTATGCCAATGAGAGAGAAGCTCGCGGGCAAGGTTCCCCACTTGAAGAGAAGCTCGCTCATGCTCCAAGAGACCAAGCATGACTCCACCTCTACATTACTCCGAAATAACACAAGGCCTTGAAGCTCGCCTAGACTAGAGATAGAGATAACGTGTATATAAGGAGCAGGTAGACATGTAATAGGATGAGACTTGATGAAGGAAAGCATAGTAGTGAGTAAAGACAAGTATCATGGACACTTGTCAACACCTAAAGCCAAATAGGCTCACAAGGTGCCACCTCACACATGCAAACCTATAAATATGTCCCTCTTGTATCTTTCTCTCTCTAAGCTTTCATAATACAACCATTACTTTCTCTCACTAACTCTCTACTCTCTCTCTCTACTTTAATATCTAAGAACACAATTACGATCTTGATTATTGTTTGATAGATTCCAAAGATAAACAGCCATAAATCACATCATTAGCAAGATCTATCAACACATGTGATTACTCTCCTTATATGTGACTTTTATTCTTTATTGAAAGCTTCATTTCTTAGAACTTTTGTTCTTGTAAGTGAACTTTTCAAATGATTAAAAGTAGTAGAGAGACAATGATTTGTTTCTCCCACTTGTTGTATGATTGAGTTTGCAGATGATTGGCTAAGTACTTGCGCATATCTTTTCCAGACTTGGTTGTGCCCGTTAATTCTGTTATACTAGGTCCCTATACAACCTAGACATCTATTACTCAACAAAATTACATATTTTGGCTACCTCTTGATAGGAATATATTGGGACAATCGTTTGTCATTTAGATGATCTGTACATTTTATCTTATTTTGTCAGGATTTACTCATCCCATCGCTAATGGACAAAAGGGACTCAATTTTCATCATCAGCTATATTAATAATTCTTGGCAACACCTATCAAGCCAACTGATTAAGGTCATAATTGCATCCATTTTGATATGGTTTTGATGAGTTTATGTTCATATTTGACCCTAATATGCTATGCATTGTGCTATTGACCCCGTGTTGGCAAGAAAGTGTGTTTTATAGTGAAAAACGAGAAAAAACGAGGAGTTCGTGATTATAGTGAAGGAGACGAGGTGATCCGAGCATGTGGAGAAGTTCAAATGACTCGAGGGAAGACCTTAGGAAGCTCGGAGGAGAAATCGGATCGAAAACGAAGAAGTCAGAAATCGAACGGCACGAAGTGGTTCCGGTCGCGCGCCGAACAAGCTGTGGTCGCGCACCAGATGAGCTGTGGTCGCGCGCCCAGATTCAGACTCAAGCGCTAGGGCTCCGTGCGCCTTCGCGCGCGCACTACGCTGGTCACGCGGTGGCTAGTGCATGGTCGCTCGCCTTTGGCATTTTTCAACAGATTAAGGGTGTTTTCGTCTTTTGCCCGTTTAATGAAGGACACTTTGGTCTAAGCATTGTGGGCACTATAAATACCTCAAGGATCAAATTTTCAAGCATTCCCTCATTATTCCATTTTCTTAGATTAGTTTAGAGAGAGAAATAGGTAGTTACAAATTAGTTAGGAGTTAATTTCTTACTTCTTTCTTCAATTACTTTTGATCTATCCATTGGATCGTTAATTCGTTTGTTGGTTTAGATTCACCTCGTCGTTACCTACATTCCTACGGTTCGATCTTGTATTTCAAGTTCTGGATTAGAAGATAGCATTTCGAGGTTTGATGATTGTATTTCAATTCCATCTACATTTGGTAAGTTTCTGTTTAATTCTCTTGTTTTAGAGTTTAATAATGATGACTAGATTCTTAATTGTTGATTTCCATTCCCAATTAACCATGTACACTTGCGTGAGACACAAAATTGGCAAATAAGTTTTTGGCATCGTTGCTGGGGAAACAATATCTTTGTTAGGCTTGTATTGATGTTTACTTTGTTTTTCTTTAATCATTCTTAGTGAGTGTTGATACTTGCTTATTTTTGTAGGAGTGAACTCGATTGAGATGGATGGATACAACCATTACTCGTATTCTCCACAATACACATATCATTCTAATGCATACACATATCAACCTTACCCATATCAACCACCACCTCCACAAGAAGATCCTTATCCTTCTAATTCATATTCATATCAAGATTCCTACTCTTATGAGGATCCATATTCCTACACCTCTTATGAAGATCCATATTCCCACACTCCTTACCAAGATACATGCTCCTGCGATCAAGATGGGTATTCCTACGGTCCATCTTTTCCTATGCCCTTTAATCAAGAAGAAACTTCTCCTAGCCATGTAGATGACACTCTATCCCTATTATTCAAGAAACTTGATGAGATGAGAAGGGAAGACGAAAGACGCTTTGAGGAGACCAAGAAGAAGTTTGATGAAATTTGCATGACTCAAGGTCATCAAATCAAGAGTCTAGAGATTCAATTGGGGCAATTGACCCAACAAGCTTATGAGGTTTGTAAAGAAAAGGTGGAGGAGAAAGATGGGGGGTAATTATTCCCCTATGTGCTTGATGCTTCATTGATACAATTATTTCCCTATCTTATCGCTTCGTTGCTCGAGGCCGTGCAACAATCTAGTTTGGGGGGTGATTAGGGTCATAATTGCATCATTTTACATCTATTTTGATATGGTTTTGATGAGTTTATGTTCATATTTGACCCTAATATGCAATACATTGTGCTATTGACCCCGTGTTGGCAAGAAAGTGTGTTTTATAGTGAAAAACGAGCAAAAACGAGGAGTTTGTGATTATAGTGAAGGAGACGAGGTGATCCGAGCATGTGGAGAAGTTCAAATGACTCAAGGGAAGACCTTAGGAAGCTCGAGGAGAAATCAGATCGAAAACGAAGAAGTCGGAAATTGGACGGCACGAAGTGGTTCCGGTCACGCGCCGGACAAGATGTGGTCACGCACCAGATTCAGACTCGAGCGGTAGGGCTCAGTGTGCGCCTTCGTGCGCGACTAGGCTGGTCGCGCGCCTTTGGCATATTCCGACAGATTAACGGTGTTTTCATCTTTTGCACGTTTAATGAAGGACACTTTGATCTAAGCATTGTGGGCACTATAAATACCTCAAGGATCAGATTTTCAAGCATTCTCTCATTATTCCATTTTCTTAGATTAGTTTAGAGAAAGAGAAATAGGTGGTTACAAATTAGATTAGGAGTTAATTTCTTACTTCACTACAAAAAATCATAAATTACATGACAAATTTTTTCACTACGACAAAAAATTCGTCACAGTTTGTTACTTAAAGGTGAGGAATGTTAATTTCGTCACAAAAAAAAAAAAAAAACTGTGACAAAATTTTATTTTGTCACAATAATTTATTTTTTTGTCGCTAATTTGTAAATTTATCGACTACCTAAAAGAAATCGTCGCAATAAACTTTGGCGACAATATTCATAATTACTAGTGACAGTATGTAACGTCATTAAAACTAATATTGTTATGATGATATTATGTTTTGTCACAATTTATTCAAAATAATTAGTAACACACTTATTTCGTCACAATATTATTTTGTGACGGTATTCATTGTAATTAGTGACACTTATATTCGTTGTGCAATATAATATTTTTATGACAATGTTATATTTTATCACTATTTATTCAAAATAATTAGTGATACACTTATTTCGTCACAATATTATATGATGATACACTTCTTTCTTCAATTACTTTTGATCTATCCATTGGATCGTTAATCTGTTTGTTGGTTTAGATTCATCTCGTCGTTATCTACATTCCTACGGTTCAATTTTGTATTTCAAGTTCTGGATTAGAAGATAGCATTTCAAGGTTTGATGATTGTATTTCAATTCCATCTACATTTGGTAAGTTTCTATTTAATTCTCTTGTTTTAGAGTTTAATAGTGATGATTAGATTCTTAATTGTTGATTTCCATTCCCAATTAACCATGTACACTTGCGTGAGACACGAAATTGGCAAATAAGTTTTTGGCATCGTTGCCGGGGAAACGATCTCTTTGTTAGGCTTGTATTGATATTTACTTTGTTTTTCTTTAATCTTTCTTGGTGAGTGTTGATACTTTCTTATTTTTGTAGGAGTGAACTCGATTGAGATGGATGGATACAACCATTACTCGTATTCTCCACAATACACATATCCTCCTAATTCATACACATATCAACCTTACCCATATCAACCACCACCTCCACAAGAAGATCCTTATCATTCTAATTCATATTCATAACAAGATTCTACTCTTATGAGGATCCATATTCCTACACCTCTTATGAAGATCCATATTCCTACACTACTTACCAAGATACATGCTCCTACGATCAAGATGCGTATTCCTACGGTCCATCTTTTCCTATGCCCTTTTATCAAGAAGAAACTCCTCCTAGCCATGTAGATGACACTCTATCCCTATTATTCAAGAAACTTGATGAGATGAGAAGGGAAGACGAAAGACGTTTTAAGGAGACCAACAAGAAGTTTGATGAAATTTGCATGACTCAAGGTCATCAAATCAAGAGTCTAGAGATTCAATTGGGGCAATTGACCCAAATAGCTTATGAGGTTTGTAAAGAAAATGTGGAGGAGAAAGATGGGGGTAATTTGGATGATGGATGTGCTATTTCATTAGGTGAAGAGAAAGAAAGTAAAGTGGAAAGTATGGGGGAAGAAGGGAGTGTGGAAGATGAAGATGATGATCATCATAAGGAGAACAAAACTATTTCTCTTTGAGATTTTATCAATGTTAAAATTTATACTAGTCCTTCTAATGATTACATTGATTATGATATTCCTATTATTGTTGATGACATTGCTTATAAATTTCCTCATTTTGAAATTGTTAGGAATCAAGAAGAAAAGAAGGTTGGACTAGAAGAGGAAAGAGAAGAGAGTGAAAAGGAAGAGGATAAAGAAAAAAATGAAAGTGAAGAGGATGATTATGACAGTCATGATGTAGACAAGGTTTTTTATGATTAATTTGATTTTGTTATGAAGGAGCTCTATGATGATGATGGGTTTGAAGAAATCAAATATCATTGTGCTCAAGCAACTTCCAATTCTAAGAGTTTTATTAATCCTCTTTATGATTCCTTTGATCATGATATTAATCCTCTCATTAATGATAATAAATATGACACTTCTCTTGTTGAAATGGATAGGAATCGAATAGAAGGAGAGGAGAAGGAACAAGAAGTGGAAGAGAAAGAAGATGATGATTCAAGAGGAGGAAAAGAGAAAGAATAAGAAGAGGTAGATGAATGTCCACTCATGGACATGAGCTTCATTGAAGGAAAACAACAAAATGAAGTGGAAGAGGAGCCTACAAATGAAATAAGCATTTCTCTACCCTTAGACTCTTGATATAATTGATGATAAGATTGAATTGAGAATCCTCTTGAATATTTTTTATAGTAGGAGAAGTGGGTGGATTGGTGTTATGAGAAAAAATGAGGAGAATTATGCATGTGTGTATAACTATAAAATGAAAAGGAAAGTGTGGGTTTGGGGTAGAAATCCTACATGTTTCCTTGATTTTGAAACTATAAGATTAGAGTATGATGAGAGGAATGATATATATCCTTGGCCATTTAGCTAACATTGGTGTCGTCCGGCTAAGGGACGTTAAATCCAAGCGCTAGATGGGAGGCAACTCATCCTAAAAATTTTCTTGCTTATTAGGTTTGCTTTGTAGTGTAAGAAGTGTTTAATTGTTTTGATTTGCTTCATATGAGGTAGTGTGTTTTCTTACCATGGTTAGTGCATGTGATTTATCATAGTTTGGAGGTGTTGCCTCTGGGTATATATTGTGCTTCTTGGTTTAGTTGAGCTTGATGGATGTTTTTCTTTATTCATTGGTTCATTGCAAATCCTATTTTCATCACTTTTTTCCAAACTTTTAGGATCCTTGATCCGAAAAAGTTTGGGGGTGTTCGTTCTTCAAATTTTAGATTTGCAATGATAATTGATGTGATTTTGAGCTTAGAAAGGTGTGTTGAGGAAAATTCCTCCAACTCGGCCAAGAAGAAAATTTTTCGTGAGATTGGCAATTCACTCTCCATTTCTTGATGTCAACTCAAGGTATGTCTTTACACTTATCTCTCCCTATTTGCTTCCATTCCTAACTTTAGTTTGCTTGATTTTAGATTGCTATTTTGAGCTTAATTGTGATTCTTGTGGTATTTTGGTATGATTTGAGCATTGCATGATCTTTTCATAACTCTTTTGCCAAACTTTTTAGATCTATGATCCAAAAAAAATTGGGGGGGGGGGGTGTCTTCGTTTTGCAAATCTCACTGCAATGCTATGTTTAGGATGAATTTAGTGCTTTTATGATGTTTAGACCTTGTGCCTAGAATGTATGACTTATTTTTGCTTGATATAGATGCCAATTGTTGCTAGCTTTGAGTAGTGTTGCATGAGATAGTCTAATTGTTGTGTGGATGATGTTGAGAGTCCATGTTAGGTGTAGTGGACTTATCATTTGATTCATGTCTTGTTTATGGTGTTATTGATTCTATGATTCTTGATATATTGATGATATGAGCATTTGAGATGATATGAGTCTTGATCACCTATACCCGTGAGGTTTGAGCCATTTATGCCCGTTTCAATCTTGAACGGATGATATTCTTTGATGTGAGTTCCACACATGTACATGTTACTCTAGAACTTGGCTTGGGTCTTGTTTGAGACTACATTAGATGAGGAGTTTGCATAGTATGATTTGAGGCCATCATTGATTTATATTGAGTCACTTTGCCTATATGAGCCTACCATTGACATTTTATCCATTGCTTACCATTTTGTGCCTTTAAACCTTTCCTTTGGCTAACCACACTTTAAGACATACTTCCTTCCTTTTTGGAACTCTCTTATCCCTATGATTAATAGAGTGAAAAGAATGAAGGAAGGTGGTGAGATGATGAAGAACTTGGTGGCTAAAGTGGAAAGAAATTCAAGATTGCATGGATTGAAAAAGTAAAAGAAAGTGCAAGTGCTAGCAAAGCATAAAAAGGTTGATTGCTAAGTGTTGTGAGTATGATCATAATGTGCAAAAAGAGAAGAAATTGCTATTGGAAAAGTGCATGAAGAAGTGAGTGCTAATTGCATGAAGATGTAAATGATCTCTATTTTGATTCCTTCTATGCTTTACTAATCATACTTAGTCACTTTTATCCATACTAGATGGTTAACACGTGCTTCACACGTTATTTGTAATTATTTGTAAAAGTTTTGAAAATGTATATTTTACATTTTTCATATCTTATTTTTAGTCTACGCATTCCTTTTGTTAATTTTTTTTATATTAGATTTTCTTTATATACATTATTCTTGGTGTAAACAATATTATTTGACTTTTCTAGAGAGATTTTTCTCTTGAAAAAGCAACATGCAATTGTCCACGCGAGAAAACATGCTCTAATAGGTACATTCCAAGCTTGTGTAGTGTTTGTACTTGAACTTTGGTTATTGTCAATACTTTTAGAAAAAAATAATAAAATAATAATAGTAAGAATCCATACTTAACATGATTAATGCATATTGGAATGGTTCGAAAGAAAATCCTCTTTGTCAGACTTAGGGGTGAGCATGGTTCGGTTCGGTTACCGAACCGAACTAAATCACCAAAACCGACATAACCGAATTTATTATTATTAGAAACCAAAACCGAACCATATACATTAAAAACCGAAAAAACCGAAACCGAAATTTTCGGTTCGGTTTCGGTTTATAACCATATTAACCGAAATATCACTAGTTAAAATTGTGTGTGCGGAAACAGGGAGAGGAGAAGTGGTGATTTGGTGGTCGCCCGCCGTGAGCTTAGGCGGACGGCAACGGATTGGAATGGGGTGAGTGGCGTGAGGGTGGGGGAGAGAATTTCTGGAAGTGAGGCGCCGTGAGGGTGAGGGTGAGGGTGAGGGAGGGAATTTGGAAGGGGTAACTTACTGGTTTGAGGGTTTGGATTTTTTTTATCTATATGTAATGTAATTATATTTATGTAATATAATATTTATTTAATTTATTTATATATATTAGTAATAGTATTATACATTATAATTATATATATATATATGTTTAAATTCGGTTCGGTTTTCGGTTTTTCGGTTTTTTTACCCTAAAAACCGAAACCGAAACCGAAAACCAAAAGTTTAAATATTTAAAACCAAAACCGAACCGAATACCAAATTAACCGAACCAAATTCTTATTTCGGTTCGGTTCGGTTCGGTTTTTCGGTTAAAACCGAACAGTGCTCACCCCTAGTCAGACTTCTGTTGACCCTCAGGAGTAATTGTTTTTTATTTTTTTCTTGAGTAAACCCTCAGCAGTAATCGTTGGAAGAAGCTCATTCAACAAATTCAAGTCTTCCGTTGTATGTGAAATAAGATAAGGAACCCTCAACAATGACCTGATATTCAAGTGTGTATTATGATATATCCACATGCATTTGTGGTTATTACGTATGAAAATATTGAATTGTAAGGCATTTATATATGGTAAAACTGGGGAAGGAATCCTTCAGCAACATTTTCCTTTCCTTTGACATTCCAAGTAAACATCAAACTCCTTATTCTCTTTAGAAAATTGTCGCTCAAAATTTTTCATTTTTTTATGTTTAATTTGTCTACATGACCTCATTAAGTCAATGGTCTCATTACCACTTTAGATAACCAATGATCATCCATGTCCTACCTCAAACAAGCCCAAGTTTGTGCAAATGAACAATCTTCATATAAGATTTTTTCCGTATATAGTATAACTTTATCCATAGAAAGCAATCAACCTGACTGTGATGCCCATTCACTGTTGGAGTTTGATGCCCATAGCATATCTTTAACAATGTTACGAACATTGAGCTCGAAAAGAGTTTTGAAAGCAACATTCGAGCCAGTTGCCAAATTGACAAGCAGTCCTTTTAAACCCTGGAAATTACACAAAATGTACAATTTATTGAACTTAAAATGGAGGAAATTCTTGGCAGATAGAGTTTTAAACATTGAAGGGAAAATGGAATTGGAAACTCTACTTACAATGCATGTCGGTTGACTTAGGGTAGGTTTAAACCTATGAGATGTAGGGTATGTTGAACAAACCCATGTTTATAGAACTCATTATCTGGAGTTGAATAAACTTCCTCCCCAATTTTAATCAAACAAGTGGCCACACCCTCGACGCCTAACAGGAAATGCAAAATGCTTGTAAATAAAATTATTCGTGAATGAAACTTTGCAGAATTTATACCTGTCTATCCTCATACTGGAGAAGATTACACAAAATCAGAATATACTCCATGAAAAGTGCAGGAGATTCAGAAGATAACTTTTTACATATATTAATCACAGTAGAAAGTGCAGCCCTCTAGATCATAGGAAAGAGAGAGAGAGAGAGAACTTAGTCAACTACCAATCTACCATAACTACGTACACGTGTATTCTAAGATTGAAGAAATCAATAAAACTTAAACAAGCCATTATCGCACCAGATTGCAAGCATGCAAGTGGCTAGGCTGTTCACGGGATATTTTTGTTGGTCCCAAATGCAGGTTTTAAAGAAAGAATACCCTTAAACAAGTCTAGAAGGGGGGGTTGAATAGACTTGTAGGGATTCAAACCTTTTTCCAAATTTTTGGCTTATTTCAAAAACACCAGACTACTTGAGATAGTCTGAATTTGAAAGTTGTGCGCTGTGTAAATTTGTGCGGAAACGCTTTTGAAGAAAATCAGTTTTATGTGATGTGCACAAGTAAATAACAGAAAATAAAGGCACGGGACACGAGGGATTTATAGTGGTTCGGACAAATGTCCTACTCCACTCTCTACAATCCAACTGGAATTGCGGGGCTCTCCACTAACTTACTCACTCATTCACTCACTTCGAGAGTACTACTCTCTAACAAAATGTCAATGCTTCAAAAGCAATCGACTTCTCACAGCTTCTACAAAGCTTTACAAAGAATCAGTATGAATATAGGGTGTTGAGTGGAGTAATGATTTTGACAGAGTTTCGGCAAGCTTAAAGTACGTGTGAATCCGATACTGAAATCATCACTGTTACTCTAATTTATAGGGTCAAATAACTAGCCGTTGGGATGGACTAGAAATCTGAGATCCTATAATCTCGTATTCAATCAATCATTGAGATTGATTGAATCTCCTTCTTGATTCCCGTCAATCTTCGCAATCTACAATCAATCAAGTTTGTCCCCTTGATTGATTGATCTTCTATTTTGAGAATCTTCCTTCCTTTTGTCGCAGGTCAACCCTTGAATTGATTCCGTAAAATCTGGGTAGAGCACAAGACTTCAGCTGATCTGTCTCCTCAGCTGGTGTATCAATCTGCTGATACTTGGACCTCAGCTGATGTGCAAGTCTGCTGGAGTGCACCTCAGCTGGTCTTCTGAACCTTATCTGGAAACTCTTGATCCTTGGTCCTTGTCTTGTCTGCGACGTGCTCAGCTGATCTTATGATATCAGCTGATATGTCTCTTCAGATATAAGCTGATCTTAACTCCTCTGATGTTCTACTCTTGGTGCTCCAGTGTC
>JAPKLY010004059.1:0-15980 GCA_026898435.1 Prunella vulgaris
AGTTATCAAAACGCATTTTTTAGCGCAAGCCCCAACTTCTCAAAAAATTGGTTAAAAACATTTTAATCACTTTTGAGGAAGAACAATTATTCCTTGTTTGGAGCATCTCTAAAGCCTCTGTACATAAGCATCCTTTTCCCTTTATGTGCTTTAATACTGATGGATAGTTATTTCTTTTTCCTTTTTGTGCTTCTAAAGGGGTCATGTGTTTGCATGCATGTTCAAGACCATCATCATCACAAGAAACCCTTTTTCTTTAATTAGAAAGTGACTTGCTAAATGAAATTATTACATGCACGGATATTAATTAATCAATTACTTATGTCACACAATTAATAAGAGATCAATTCCCTTTTAATCAATTTTTTTTTTGATCAAATCTTAAAGTAACAACATATGGATCTTTACCATCTATCCTTAATTTAATTAATTAAATTTCTCACTTTTTAATCTTTCCTAGCTAACTGATCTTTACAAATACTGTGCAGAGAAAGACAATTGAGAGATTGCTTACCAACTCTGCTGCCATCTTAATTAATTTCTTGATATATCTGTTGTTGTTGGTATCTAGGCGGTGTTTGGTTAGTACCTTTGAAAGGTGAGTAATAGTAATTAAAGTCATAGTATCTGTTTGGAATGATTTTACTATAACTTTGATTCCTAAAAACTAAGAAATCTATCATAATTCAGCAATTTGAGAACTATAACTTTCATTCCATACTCATTCCATTTCTATACGCAAACTTTAATTTCTATCATCGCCATCATTTGTAGGAATACAATCAATTTCTTGCCAGGCACTTGAGTAGTATTTTTAGATTAATATTAATATTAATTGTTTTTTTTCTAGCCATTCAAAATAATATATATATTTAATAAGAGAATTGAAATGCCAAGAATTGAAACTCTTAACAATATCACATAATTAGTGCCGGTCCACACACACGCGTTTGTGGAGGCTAGGGGGAACAGTGAAAATGGAGCCAAAAATTATTCGAAATAATGTTCCCAAATATTTGTAGTGTAGCGAATTAACTTATCATTAATATTTTCAACATTTTAAATTAGAAAGAAATTTTCACAGGCAGTCAAGCCATTAAATTAAATTAATTAACATGTATAGAAGAAACACACTACTCAATATATAAGGGCTTTTTATTCTCAGAAATTATATATCGTACCGTTGGAATAAGATTAATAAAATGAAACTCTGACTTTGTGTTTTCAGATTTTAAAATATATAAAACATACCACCTTCAATCCAAAATTATTTTCATATTTTTATTATATCTCTTCACACAAAAAATGAAAATAAATATGAGACTAAAAGAGTATATTTTTTGTGTGATTGGTGATTTTATGACATTGATACAGTTATATATATTCTATTTATGTACGTAATTTTATAGTAAAGAGGTTATGAATTCGACGCACCATTTGGTGATCAAGAAAATTCAGTACTAGTCCCCCTCCATTTTAAGTGATGAATTTTGATTAGGAAATGTGATTTCTGTAAAAGAAAAGTGATAGGAAAGAATAAAAGGGAGGAGAAGAAGCACTGGTAGGCTTCGGACAGTGGCCCACGACACGATATATGGGAAAATTGCAAGAAAAAGGCATTTTTTTTACATATTTTGTCATGTGTCTATTTTTTATCTCGAAAATATCAATTTTTTATTTTAATCTCATAAAATATTGAGATATTAATTTTGGCCCCAAAAAATTTAACTTGTTAATTTTGATTTCATAATTTATTGAATTCTCTAATTTTTGCACTAGTACAGATTCAGGTTTGGAGAGCTCTTATTTTCGCACTTAGAGAGCGATTATAACAGCTCTCCAAGTGAATGCTATGTAAGTTCATGCACCTACAAAGCGGTTTGGAACCGCTCTTCAAAACTCTGGCTTAGAGAGCGATTATCCACCGCTCTCCAACAGCATCAATCTTTTAAAATAGACAAAAAATAAAATATAATTCGTACTATTGAATATATTTAATTCATGGTTGTATTTTCCCTATTATGGTGGATGTCGTATGCAGCATTTAAAACATTTTCAATTATGGTGGTTATGGGCTGCTGTGCCTTTGCATTTCCTTGATGCAGCACACATGTTTGACCAAAAAAGAGAGAGAGAAAATGTGGCCCTTTTCATGACCACTCACTATCATCTTCATCCTTTTCAACCGATAACCACGTCCACAATTGAAGCATCTCCATTAATGTCGCCTGAAATTAACTAAAGCCACGCCGGAGACGCGAGCCCATGGCCACAGTTGAACCACCTCTTGTTGGATTTTTACGGTAGTATCTAAAACCAGGACAGAATATCTATGATTATATGAGTGCACTGGAAAAACGATAGACAGAACAGTAAACCGAGTCAAGGTTAGACCTTTGCCCGCAAGATGAAATACGTCCTGGCTAGTGCTCACAGGATGATACGTATTCGTCCCCAAAGGTAAAACGGTTTACGTCTCTGTGATAGCAGCACCGCTAAACACAGAGGAAAGGCGAACTCACGAAGAGTACGAACTGAACACTCTAAATGCTGGAAAACAGAGGAGAGAGAGAGGACTCGAGAATTTAATTTTCGTAAAAAATTCATGTATGCAGGACCTCCTATTTATAGATGCGAAAAAAGATCTCAGTTGGGATTAATTTGCAGATACGTGGAGATATTTCCACGATCTTAGTGGGCAGTTCTGGCTGCACATCATACGGAACCAATTCAAATAATTCTGGACTGCTCTGGAACCTTCCAGAAGACAATCCGACGGCCCGTATGATTTTAGAGGACGATCCGACGGTCTATATCATAGATCGCTTGGATCAATGACGTAGCAATGACACAGTATTAAACTTATCCGGAATTTAAATGTTTAAATTTTGATTCAGATTCACTTACTGATCCGGATTGATGACGTGGATCATCCAACGATTCAGATTAACTTCGTTCGGATTGAGCTTCTTCGGATCGCTGACGTAGACGATCCGCAGAGGTATTCCGGGTCACCTGGGTTGACCCATTTCACATCTTTGGGTCTCTAAAAAGATATAGAGAGTGGGCCAAAGGCCCAAAGACCAATTGCCAAGATCCAAGTCCACGGACTCGGCTCGGCTCGGCGCGGCCGGCCGTCCGGACGGCGGCGGCGGCGCGCGCGCGTGGCTAATGGGAGATACTCCCTTAGCCTATTTTGAATACCATCATGAAACTCCTATATATATACTATGAAATCCTTCATAGTTTTTCCAATGTGGGATAGTTAAGAGATTCCATCTTTTAACTTATCCCACATGGACACACATCAACTTGTATTAATATCCATACTTTAGGAATTAATTTCTCACTCACCGTAATTCAGTTTTGAGAACGAAAAATACCGTGACGATCTACTCCGCGAGTAGAGCGCATCGACTATACATAGTCATATGGAAATTACCGTTTTGCCCTCCAATAAATTGGTCCAATTAGAGCATTACAACTCAATTTTCAAAACCAATTACAACACCTCTCGCAGTCAACACTTCATGCTCAACCACCATCCGCCGCACGTCTCTGTACTGCTGGAAATTTGAAGAAAGCCGATAGCAGCAGACGAAGCCTCCAACCGCCGCGAATCTACTGCCGCCGATCTACAGCCCACGCGACCGAAGCTCCAACACCGATTTGTCGGAATTGCAAGAAGAAAAGGCACAGGAGCCCAGCCCTTGTTTCATTCTCGCCTGAGCTTGCAGCTCCCTCAATGAAAATCACCCCCCCTTTGTGGCGCTGTCGTGGGCTCCCCTCTCAGGCGTGCCGCTACCGTGCCCCACCCTCCCTTCCTCTCTCTCGTTCTTCTTTCAGATCTGGGCGTGGTTTCTTCTTTCAAATCTGGGCGTGGTTCCGCCGATCTGAACGCACCATTTATTTGAATTTTTTTGAATTTTTTCCTAAGATTGTTTGCGATTGAGAGAGAGAGAAAAGTATACTGGTTGATTTGGGCGAGAGAGAAGCTAACATTTATAAAGTAGTTTAGGGTATTACGGCACTTACAAAGCGGTTACGGACCGCTATTCCTCGTACAACGCTTTAAAACCGCACTGCAAGTTATTTTTTTATTTCTGCGGTTTAGAACCGCTATGTAACATTAATTTTATTTTATTTCAAAGCACTTGCATAGCTCATGTGAAAAATGAGCTCTCCAAGTGTTATCTTAGAGAGCTAATTTTCATAAGAGCTATGCAAGTGCAGCTATGCAAGATGAAATTTGTAGTAGTGTTGTTTCATTTTTGCCGAAAATATTGTCCAACTTGGTCCCATTTTTTGTTAGAACTTGAGTGTTTTCTTCTAGAGATTAAAATTGGAGGTGAAAAAATTGAATGGGGGTAATTCAATTAATAGCTAGTAACTGCGTACTTGGTTAGAGATGAAGAAATATGGATAGAGAAAGCTTTAATATGTCAAATCAAAAATTAATTAAATTATATTATTTTATAATTATTATTTGTGGGGTGCAAGAAAAGTAGAAGAAGGAATGGATGCATTGAAAAAAAGTACGAGAGTGAATGAATCTATGAAATAAAAGTAGGAACGACAATGAAAGAAAAATAACAATCTGATCGTATTATAGAGGTGGATGAGTATTGTAAATGGATAATATTATAGAGGTGGATGAGTATTATATTTGGATATGAATAAGATATGTCCATCAAAAATTGGATAAAAATGTGGTGTATTTAAATAGAATTAACTCAACAGTAATTAAATATGTGTATATCAGCGTGATATATTTCCACGATATGTCCTCCGAAGAGAAATGTCATCGATTGCCGAATGGAGACGAAAAATATATATCGAATTAAAATATTTCAAAAGGTCGGATTTTCTCGTCATAATTATGAAGCTCGGGATTAAATGGAAAGTTGAGAAAAATATAGTGTATTTATATAGAATTAACCCTATAAAATATATAGTAAAGTGTTAAGATGCAGATAAGATAAATCCAATAGTTTTTCCAATAATAAAATCAAATAATATCCACACCTAATCTCACCGGTAGTGAAGTCATGTAGCCGGAATTCACAACACATAGCCCACTGCCCAATCAAAGCCGTTCCGAAACCACACGCTGCCGCCCCCGAAGCTCAGCCACAAAATCGCAAGCCAAATCGACGTCCAACGAGTGCAACTCGCCTCCATGGCCGTTACAACCATTCGCTGCCACCGGAAATTGCAGGCCCATCTCTCCGGAAGAAAGAGAGAAGAAGAAGCTGCCATTCGGAAACTCATTGCCCAACGCATGAAAATATCGATGCCCAGGTCTCCACGTCTTCACTCGCCGCCAGTCGCAAGCCATGTCGCCACCTTCCAGCCAAAACCGTCTCATTTGCCAGAAACTGGAAGCAGAGCAATAGCCACTCTTCTCAGCGGAAGACCAAGCTCAACAGCCATAACCACCACATCCCTCTTCCTCGCCGCGTCTTCAAACCGAAACTCTCCACCCAGAATTCAGGTTAGCTACCATTAAAGTCCTCCTTGCTTGAAGTCATTGTCCTGTTTGAAGAAGAAGTGCTACCAAGTTGCTACAGAAAGAATAAAAGTCATTGTCCTTCGTGATAGATTTCAAGTTAGGTGTGGTTGAGCTTCCAAATGAAAATGATGTTTCCATCTCTGGGCATTGTGTAATAAACACTTTTCTCAGTGATGGCAAGTGAAGAGCACATCCCCAATCACAAAAGGACTTCAGCTTAGGTAGATATGCTAGATATAGGTATTCCAACGACTTGAGCATAACTAATGGAGAGCTGCTGCTGCTGCTGCTTTCAACCTCGTCTTCTATCACTTTTACCATCTCACCACAGTTTGAGATACGTAGGCTTCTGAGACTGATGAGATTTCGGGCTATTAATGGTGAAAATAAGCTTTTGATGTTGCCACAATTGGATATACCCAAATCGTGAAGTCCTCTGAAAAAGTCAATTGGAATTAGGTGACATCACAATGAGCTCACACATATTCTTTCGCTGCAATCATCATATTCTTTCACCACAATTAGTACTTCCAGCCGACCAAATGAAGCCTGCACATATATATACATACATAAATACACACATTTATTATAAGTTAATTAAAAGAAGAGATAAACTGCAATTAATTCATAGTATTCCAATGCAGCCAGCCTATTATTATTATAATAATAATAATTGATTATTGTGTTTGTTTGCAACGTCTTAATTTTCATTGCTCTGAAAACATGCCTATCGCTGGATGTTAAAAGAATCGTGCATTGATGAGGAATTCCCAAATCCCCCAAATCGATTTTTTTCCAGAGATCATCCAACACTATGAGTTTACTACTCTTCTTGTCATCACTTAGTCTAGCCTCAGTTGCGCTCTAGCTTGTAAGTTTTCAACTTCCAATTTCAAACCGAGTAATGCAGCAATCTCTTTCTGAATTCCCAGCATGTCTACTCGCTGACTAACAACCACCATCAAGGTTTCATCAAATAAGCCTTCTTCCCTTGCTCTGCTCCTGATTTTGTTGGCCATAGTTGTCTTCCCGACTCCTCCCATCCCACATATCCCCATCAGAGTCACCTTCTTCTCTCTCAATGTTGCCATGATATCATCTTCAAGATGTTTTCTAGATTGAAGCTCGTAAGTCGTCTGTCTCTGAGGAATTGCTGCTGCCGGGGGAGGAGGAGGATAGCATATTTCTCCAAGCTTAGCATGATCATCTCGATGCAGTTTCATAGCCGCAGCCATCTTAGTAGCTTTTCTACTTAGTACAAAACGCGACTTCATTGCCAAGCAACGACTTCCCACGACTCCAATTTCAGCCTCAATTCCTCTCTTCTCTGCTTGAATCTTCTCTTCACCATCAAGCCAATTCACAACTGCAGGCACAATCACTTGAACGTTTCTGGTGGCCGCATCTACTCTCCCCTTTAACCCAACCTTAGTCTCATCCAGTTTTATAGCTTCGTCCCTCAGATTCTGAATGTTAGCATGGAAGCAGCAGAGATATTTGAAGTAACGTTTGACGGGCCCACCAATGACTTTTATGACTTCTATAACTGGTCCAACATAATAATTTAAATCAGTAATAGGGATGCTCCTAAAAAATAATATAAAATGTGTTGTCACTCGGCAGTAAGACATGCATTGCATGCTTGATAAGAATCCATCACTTTTCATAAAAAGGAATTAATAATCAGGCAGCAGAAAATCTTCTGATACTTGACTACAAAACTGTTTCCAATTCATATCATGTGTACAATGTATAATCCCTTAAGGAACTAACCAAAAAAGCAAACTACAGAAAACACCAGTAATTATAGTTATACTATCACATTATTAAGTTGATACTTGACTACAAAACTTCTGTGGTCCAAGCACATTGCAAGTTTATATTTGAAAATTAGAATACGAGAAACCAAATGGTGGTAATACAGAACACATATTTGAAAAATAAGGAGTGAAATTAGCTGGAGATTCTTACCAATGAACTTGTGTAATTGCTGTCTCGCAGTTCTATGGGCACAGAGAAAAGCAGCACATATGTAGCATGCAGACTCTAATCTCCCAACAGTGAAGTATGTAACAAGCTTGTGAGGGAAAATGCTCGATTGTAGAAACTTAGGGGGCGCTTGGTATGGAAATCCTTCAATGGTAATGAGAATTGAGATATAATTGTAGTAATTATAGTAGCTAATGAGAACAAATGAGGTACTTAACATTATTTTTCCTCATAAATAAGGTAATCAACACCCCCATTTGATTACCCCCTCTTCACCCAATAATCATCCTCCTCAATCAATCCCTCATATCACAACAACATTTTTCTTTTTTGTTCATTTTTTCCAAAATTTAAGCACAACACTATTGATATAACCACCATAAATACAAACACACATTCAACATATGTAGGGTAAATAAGGAAAATAAAATTTCATTCCCATTACCATTGAAGAATTTGTAACAAGCGCCCCCTTATAGTGATTACATGGTTACACAAATCAATTTTCATGTATAAACACACAGATAATTATAGAATTCAAGCAGTCAGCTATCATGATTTGAAAAATAATGCAGACAAGGTCATAAATTACTTGCCATTTAAGAAGCGCACTCGGATATCTTCTTTTTTTTTTTAACCCCACCCCCCATTTTCCCTTAATTCGTTTCCAAAGGGAATTGAACCCAGACCACCCACTCATGTGAGGAGCCCGGTGGCCAAGTGAGCTAGCCCACCTGGTTGGATATCTTCTAAATTCATTTGCTCGGGTAAATGAAATTATTACATGCACGGATATTAATTAATCAATTACTTATGTCACACAATTAATAAGAGATCAATTCCCTTTTAATCAATTTTTTTTTTTTTATCAAATTTTAAAGTAACAACATATGGATCTTTACAATCTATCCTTAATTTAATTAATTAAATTTCTCACTTTTTAATCTTTCCTAGCTAACTGATCTTTACAAATACTGTGTAGAGAAAGACAAGAGAGATTGCTTACCTGCCATCACAAATAGCTGAACTATGATAGATTCCTTAGTTTTCAGTTTTTAGTAATTAAAGTCATAGTATCTGTTTGGAATGACTTTATTATGACTTTGATTACTAAAAACTAAGGAATCTATCATAGACTATAACTTTCATTCCATACTCATTCTATTCTTATACCCTTTTCATTCCTTACAACTATACCAAATGCAGCAAACTTTAATTTGCCATCATTTGTAGGAATATAATCAATTAATTTCTTGCCAGGCACTTGAGTAGTATTTTTAGATTAATATTAATATTAATTGTTTTTTTCTAGCCATTCAAAATAATATATATATTTAATGAGAATTGAAATGCCAAGAATTGAAACTCTTAACAATATCACATAATTAGTGCCGGTCGCGTTTGTGGAGGCTAGGGAGAACAGTGAAAATGGAGCCAAAAATTATTCGAAATAATGTTCCCAAATATTTGTAGTGTAGCGAATTAACTTATCATTAATATTTTCAACATTTTAAATTAGAAAGAAATTTTCACAGGCAGTCAAGCCATTAAATTAAATTAATTAACATGTATAGAAGAAACACACTACTCAATATATAAGGGCTTTTTATTCTCAGAAATTATATATCGTACCGTTGGAATAAGATTAATAAAATGAAACTCTGACTTTGTGTTTTCTGGTTTTAATTACCTTTTTTTTCCTTCAAAGTGGCGCTAATGAATCTTAATAGAGAAAAAAAGTTTTTTAGTCCCATAACTTATTGAGTGTCCGATTTTGGTCCCAAAAATTTTAACTTTTTGATTTTGGTCCCATAATAGATTTTATTCAATTTTGATCCTAAAAATTTTAACTTTTCGATTTTGGTCCCGTAACTCTTAGAATTTGTCCAATTTTGATCCTATTTTTACCGAAAAAGTGAAAATAATATTACTTTTTCCCATGTGTGGTGCACATGGTAGTTGAATTTGGAACTTTCCATCATCGTTGCTGATATATTATTATTTTTATTAGTGTTTCAGTAATATAGAAAAAATAAGTAAAAAATACAAAATAAATAAAAAATTAATTATTTGGCACCCACGTCGGCAAGAGTGCCGGAAAATTTCAAATTCAACCACAATATGCGTTGTGTTTGGTAAAAAATGATATTATTTACATTTTTCGATAAAAATGGGAGCAAAATTGGACAAACACCAAGAGTTACGGTACCAAAATTGAAAAGTTAATTTTTTTGGGACTAAAATCGGACACTCAATAAGTTATGGGACCAAAAAACTTTTTATCTCAATCTTAATATATAAAACATACCACCTCGATCCAAAATTATCTTCATATTTTTATTATATCTCTTCACTACGTACACAAAAATGAAAATAAATATGAGACTAAAGGAGTATATTTTTTGTGTGATTGGTGATTTTATGACATTGATACAGTAATATATATTCTATTTATGTACGTAATTTTATTGTAAAGAGGTTATGAATTCGACCCACCATTTGGTGAACAAGAAAATCCAGTACTAGTCCCCCTCCATTTTAACTGATGAATTTTGATTAGGAAGTGTGATTTCTGTAAAGAAAAGTGATAGGAAAGAATAAAAGGGAGGAGAAGAAGCACTGGTAGGCTTCGGACCGTGGCCCACGACACGATATATTGGAAAATTGCAAGAAAAAGACATTTTTTTTTACATATTTTGTCCTGTGTCTATTTTTTATCTCAAAAATATCAATTTTTTAATTTAATCTCATAAATTATTGAGTTATTAATTTTGGCCCCAAAAAATTTAACTTGTTAATTTTGATTTCATAATTATTGAATTCTCTAATATTGGTTTCATTTTTGCCGAAAATATTGTCCAACTTGGTCCCATTTTTTGTTACAACTTGAGCGTTTTCTTCTAGAGATTAAAATTGGAGGTGAAAAAATTGAATGGGGGTAATTCAATTAATAGCTAGTAACTGCATACTTGGTTAGAGATGAAGAAATTTGGATAGAGAAAGCTTTAATATGTCAAATAAAAAATTAATTAAATTATATTATTTTATAATTATTATTTTGTGGGGTGCAAGAAAAGTAGAAGAGGGAATGGATGCATTGAAAAAAAGTACGAGAGTGAATGAATCTGTGAAATAAAAGTAGGAGCGACAATGAAGGAAAAATAACAATCTGATCGTATTATAGAGGTAGATGAGTATTGTAAATGGATAATATTATAGAGGTGGATGAGTATTATAGTTGGATATGAATAAGATATGTCCATCCAAAATTGGATAAAAATGTGGTGTATTTAAATAGAATTAACTCAAAAGTAATTAAATATGTGTATATCAGCGTGAAATATTTCCACGCGCTCCTACGAGACATGTCATCGATTGCTGGATGGAGACGAAAAGTATATATCGGATTGAAATATTTTAAAAGGTCGGATTTTCTCATAATAATCGTGAAGCTCAGGATTAAATGGAAAATTGAGAAAAATGTAGTGTATCTATATAGAATTTACCCTATAAAATATATAGTGAAGTGTTAAGATGCAGATAAGATAAGATAAATCTAATAGTTTTTCCAATAATAAAATCCAATGATATCCACGCCTAATCTCACCGGTAGTTAAGCCATGTCGCCGGAATTAACAACACATAGCCCACTGCCCAATCAAAGCCGTTCCGAAACCACACGCTGCCGCCCCCAAAGGAGCAGCTGCTGCTGACGCCTAGAAGCACAGCCACAAAATCGCAAGCCAAATCGACGACCAACGAGTGCAACTCGCCTCCATGGCCGTTACAACCATTCGCTGCCACCGGAAATTGCAGGCCCATCTCGCCGGAAGAAAGAGAGAAGAAGAAGCTGCCATTAGGAAACTCCTTGCCCAACGCATGAAAATATCGATGCCCAGGTCTCCACGTCTTCACTCGCCGCCAATCACAAGCCATATCGCCACCTTCCAGTCAAAACCGTCTCATTTGCCAGAAACTGGAAGCAGAGCAATAGCCACTCATCTCAGCGGAAGACCAAGCTCAACAGCCATAACCACCACATCCCTCTTCCTCGCCGCGTCTTGAAGCCGAAACTCTCCACCCAGAATTCAGGTTAGCTGCCATTAAAGTCCTCCTTCCTTGAAGTCATTGTTCTGTTCGAAGAAGAAGTGCTACCAAGTTGCTACAGAAAGAATAAAAGGCGCGTTTCATTTTCGATCGAGCGAGAATAGGATCGATCGCGCGAAAAGGCACTCGATCGAGCGCCAAACGTTCTGACCCCAAGCGACCCTCACTCGATCGAACGCTTAATCGAGGGGCAAAAATTGTTAGTGACTTGAAGAAGTGCTGCATCCAAAGAGAAAAAAACGTATTTTCCTAAAAGTGAAAAAGAAGAGTTAGCTGGGATATTTTCTAAATTCCAGAAATTGGGAGCACTCTTTGGAAATTTTGATGCCTTGATTCTTGAGCCGTAGGTATAAATATTCATTTCTCACATTTGAGAAAGGACACACAGAGGCAGTCGATTCCTGCACACATATTCACACACTAGAAGGTGTTTTCACCAATTTTCACTATTTCTCACCATTTTGAAGCATGAAGTTGAATTTTGATTCTTCATCACTTGCAAGAGACTAAGCTTTTATTTTCTTTGTTTTATTTTTGTATCTATATAATATTATATTAGCCCTTGTCACTGTAATTACTTTATCGTTAATGTTAGTATTATGACTAATATAAGTAACCATCGAATTAAATATAAATGCAGAGATGAAATTATAAGGTTAAAATTATTTTAGGTCTTAAAAATAAATAATTATATATTGTCGCATCCCTATTTTATAAAGCTTTTGTAGACCAAATTATATAAAAACACATTCAAGAAACAATAAGATAAATTAAATAGACGTATTTATCTTTAAAATTTGCAGCGGAAATAATTATTATAAAAGTAAAATATATTAGTACATAGATTATTTATACCAAAAGATAGTATATCCTATCTTAGTTAAAGTACAAGCACATACTCAAATTATCTAGGCGATGCGACACATAATACTAAAAACTGTCAAACCCAAACTTAACATCGCAGTGTATTAGAACACTATAAACTAATATATTGAAATTAAACACTAAACAGCAAAACAGACAATCCACCATTGCTCCACCGCTCCCCTTTTAATCAGCAAAATGTTAAATAAATTTGGGGTGAGCAACCAACTAGCTCAGTGAGATTCCCTTTGTCACAATTAAATATCACAAGTAAATCAAATCATCAACTCACATAACATGCATGTATAAAGTAATGCATCTGTATATTGGCCAATTTGTATACGATGGAGTTGCCTCCAAGGAGCTTACCCTCCTGGACCGAAGTCCCCGCAAAGTTACAACGACCTTACCGTCGAAGCAACCCAATAATTCAATATATATGTCAATATCATGTACCAAGTAACAATAAAATTCACATGAACATTTAAAAGGGACAAAGCAAATAAAATCTCACCTTAAATCTTGATTGTCCTTGTAAATGTGCAGTTTACTTAAGGCGAGAGTTGCTCGACACCTCAAATCCGCAAAAACGACAATGTGTAGTTTATTTAACATCCTCTTGATTTAATTCAATTTCCTTTATTTTTGATATTTTTAAAAGATATGAATTTTTAATATTTTTCTCTAAGTAAATTAATTAAATCTTTTTCAACATTCTCAAGACATATATATCCCAATCTTCATCTCCATAAAATCTCTTATATATATATATATATATATTTCTCCTATAAATACAAAAATAATTCATTAGCCTTAAATTCAATTTCATGTTATTATTTTTCTTTTCCGCTCCATCCAGTTAAATTTTCTCCAACCTTTCTCTTGAAAATTCCAACTTTGAGAAAGTGTGTATGCCGTGTGATATGAAGATAAATGATGTTACTTATTCGTAAAATATTATATAGACTATTTTCATAATATGAATCATGATATAAAATTTATTTTTATAAATTTATTTTTTTAATTTATTAAAAAATTATTCATGATATGAACCACAACTATATAAAACACTAGTACGTAAGCCCGCGTATTACGCGGGATTATTAAAAAATATATTTTTAATATATATTATATTATGTGAATCAATAAATCTTGATTTTTTTGAATTTAACATATATGTGTATTAATAATTTATATATATATATATATATATATTTTATATAGATATATAGATTTATAATATATCTGATATATGTATATATATATATATACATATATTTGTAGATAGATTTATTCGATAATATAAATATCTACTTATATAATTGAGCATATCTTATTCACACAATATTTTTAATATATGAATATGCTAAATCCATCTAAGTATGTAAGATTTAATTATAAAATTTTGTTATTATATAAGTATGTTAAAAAAATCAAGAACATATCAAAATATATTATTAAAAAAATCAAGAATATAATATTTTATTGAGAATTTTGAAATCGAGCATTCTAGTTGATTTCATAACTTTCTCTTTATATAATATAAAGATATGTGTGTGATTTCTTGAATTTAATATATACGTGTATCAATGATTTACACATACACAACACATATATAATATTACGTAAATAAATCAAATAATTAAAAATTATGTACACATTAACTTTTGAAAATCAACCATCCAATAGCAAATATATCTTTATATTATGTATATGTGCAATATTTAATTTATTTATGTGTATGCATAATATACAGTATGTGTATGCGCAATAAATTTATTTATGTGTATGTAATATACAATATGTGTATACGCAACCATCCCATAGTAAAATTTATATTATATACAATATGTGTATGCGCAATATTTAATTTATATATATGAGTAAGTCTCCTGTACACCAGTTACACGGTGCAACTCTAGTTCATTTTTTAAAAGTTAAACAGTTTATAACTGAAAAGTTAAACAGTTTATTAGTGAAAAATGTATCTTTTATAGTTTAACTTTTCAGTAATAAACTGTTTAACTTTTTAGTTATAAACTGTTTAACTTTTTAAAAATGAACTTGAGTTGCACCGTGTAACTGGTGTATACAAGACTAATCCTATATATATATACATACAAATAGAGAAGCTAATTAGCAAAATTATATTTCAAGTATATACAAATAAAGAAAGGGATAAAAACTAAATGTGATTATGCCCTAAATCAAGATTCAAAACAAAATGTAATTTTGTCATAAATCAGGATTCAGTGGTAGAAGAATTTCGATGTAACATTATATATAAGTAATTAAATAATATGTGCACATGCATAACACATACACAATATTATACTCCACAATAAATTTGTAATTCCAACATCAAATAAACAATTCAAACATCAAATTTTTATATTAAATATATCTGCAATTGTAGCAATTAAACATTACCTCCAAATGAAAATCACTAAAGTTGTGTAGCTTTAGAAAAAAATTATTTCACCAATTTATTAGATGTGAAATATGAACCTGCAAAAAGAAAAAGATAAATAAACAATTTGAATATTATAATACGATAAATAATAACATTAGAAGAGAAATGAGAAGAAGCAAGAGGCGCACGAAAAAATAAGGTTAAAAGATGAGAATAATAATGTTTATGGAGTTGAAATTTATAGAAGTACAGAAATTAAGATGAATGGTTGAGATTAAAAAATTAGATATAAGATTTGATATTATGAATATATTTATAAGATTTGTATAAGATATATATATTTATAAAACATTAAAATATACGGTCAAGATTAAAATACATAAATTATAAGGTCGAAATTAATTCTTAATGCCAGAAATAATGAGAATAGAGAAATTTCGAAATCGAACATTCTGATTGATTTCATAACTTCATCTTTATATAATATTAAGATATTCACACTTTATAATTTTAGCTAATATATTTACTACGTCCAGACATCCAGTGGTTAAACATACAAACACTTATATCACAGACACACACATAAAGGTATTTATTGCTATTGTAGGTAAAATCAAAGATTTTTAGAGTAAAATACAAAATTAAATTTTATTCAGTCAATTGAAGAAATGGCTCAATTTATTTTATAATTTTCGGCCCAAATTTACGTATGAGAGTCCATTTGCCAATTAATTTGAAGATTACTTGAAAAGTGGGAGTTGAATAAAGGACTAACAAATGCCATTCTGTTTTTCTCCCTTTGCTCTTGAGACCGATGATGTTGCTGCCTCCGCTCTCCATTTTATAAATACTAATCTATGATTAATACTAGAAAAAAAATAAACGATACAACATATAACTTCGAAAAAATTCACCTTCGTGTCGAGAAGCTCTCCAGCCGTCAATGGAGTAGGTGAGAAAGGAATCCTAGAATGAGATGGAAGTCTAATGGCAACAAAGATATGTTAAATGATTATAAGGGCAAAGTTGTCATTTTCTATAAACACATACGAATTTTATGAAGGATTATTCTTATGTACCAAACACACAAAGCAA
>JAPKLY010004060.1:0-15980 GCA_026898435.1 Prunella vulgaris
GACGTCGAGGATTTGTTTAAATTAGAGTTTATTTTACTTTTTTTTTTCTGTTGTTCTTGTAATCGTTAGTTTAGATGCCTCCGAGACGCAACCCCGCTGTTGTCCCTAACGATCAACCGCAAGTTAACCCCGTGGTTAACCCTGTTGCACCAATGTTCCATACCGCGCAAGTAGTCGAGCAGTTTAGGAGGTACAAACCGGCTACCTTCAACGGACGTGACGGACCGGATGCTGTTGAAGAATGGTTCCGTTCGATGGAGAGGATCTTTCAGTTGATCGAGTGCACAGATGCTCAGCGGATTGCTTGCGTAGCTTTCCAGTTAGTTCAAGATGCCGATCATTGGTGGGAGAGCCATTGGAGGATTCGCCCGGTTGAGGAGAGACAAGCCTTGACTTGGGAACGATTCAAGGAGATTTTGATGGAGCGCTACTACCCACAGTCCTACAAAGATAGGAAGGAGCGCGAGTTTCTAGATCTTCACCAAGGAAACATGACGGTCGCGGAGTACGAGCTAAAATTCAGTCAACTAGCACGTTTTGCTCATCATCTTGTCGACACCGAGCAAAAGCGTGTCCTTCGTTTCACAAAAGGGCTTAGGGCCGAGCTTCAACATGTGATAGTAGCTTTGGGAAATCTATCATTTCCCGAAGTCTTGGAGAGAGCCGAACAAATGGCGGCTTGTTTGAAGGATGAAGCGGAGAGGAGGTCCCGGGAGAACAAGCGTAAGTGGGAGCAGCCCGTTGGAGCACGAAAGGTGCCCAACCGTGGACCACAAGGACAAGCAACGACCCAAGGTTCTAGACCTAAGCAAGTGGGCCAAACGATGACTCCAGCATGCACGAAATGTGGGAAACTTCATAGAGGTGAGTGCCTTACGGGGAAGAACGTTTGTTTCCGATGCCACAAGCTGGGGCATAGAGCACCGGAATGCCCAAATCAGCTTTGGGGCGCGGCACGTGTGTATTCACTCACGGGAGAGCCAGAGGAAGAAGAGTCTCCTTCCGAGACATTGGCAGGTATGCTAACTCTAAATTCGGTACCAATAACCGCCCTATTTGATACCGGAGCAACGCATTCTTTCATATCGCATAGTTGTTGCATGAAGATTGGATGTGAACTTGTTGATAGTAGTAATCCCTTAGAAGTTTGTATACCGTCGGGAAATTCTGTATTTACGAGTAAGATAGTATCGAATCCCAAACTTAAAATTTGTGGTAGGAATCTTGAAGGGGTTCTACATGTATTAGAGATGGGTCAATTCGATGTAATTTTTGGGATGGATTTGTTAGCTAGATACCATGCTACTATCGATTGTAATAGAAGGGAAGTGACATTCAAGTTAGATAGTGGAGAAGAGTTAACGTACTTCGGATCTCGTCCTAGCAAACACAACTTGATCGTCACCGCAATGCAAGTCGTAGAGATGCTTCAAGAGGAAGGATGCGAGGGTTTTCTTGTCCATGTGATGGGTACGGATGCCAAGGAAGCAAGGATTGAAGACATGGACGTTGTCAATGAGTTCGTTGACGTTTTTCCCGAAGATTTGCCCGGAATTCCACCCGATCGACAAGTGGAATTTGCAATTGACTTAGTGCCGGGAGCTGGCCCAGTTTCGAAAGCTCCTTATCGCATGGCGCCAAATGAACTTGAAGAATTAAAGATGCAATTACAAGAGTTGTTGGATAAGAAGTTCATCCAACCAAGTGTTTCACCTTGGGGAGCGCCAGTCTTGTTTGTGAAAAAGAAGGATGGTTCATGGAGGATGTGCATTGACTACCGCGAGCTTAATCGACTCACCATCAAGAACAACTATCCTTTGCCGAGAATCGACGATTTGTTTGATCAACTTAGAGGGGCGAGCGTGTTCTCAAAGATCGATTTGAGATCGGGTTACCATCAATTGAAGATCAAGGAAGGAGATAGAGCAAAGACCGCCTTTCGCACACGCTATGGACACTACGAGTTCGTGGTGATGCCCTTCGGATTGAGCAATGCACCAGCCGTCTTCATGGACTTGATGAACCGAGTCTTTCACCTTTTTTTAGATCGGTTTGTCATAGTGTTCATCGACGACATTCTAATCTACTCTCAGAATAAGGAGGAGCACGAGGAGCATTTGAGAACGGTGCTTGGAGTTTTACGCAAGGAGCAACTATTTGCTAAGTTCTCCAAGTGCGAGTTTTGGCTAGATCGAGTGAACTTCTTAGGCCACGTAATCACGGCCCAAGGAGTTGAAGTGGATGCATCAAAAGTGGAGGCCGTAAACGAGTGGAAAGCACCAACAAATGTTAACGAGGTTCGTAGCTTTCTTGGCTTAGCCGGTTACTACAGACGCTTTATTGAGGGTTTTGCCAAGATAGCCTCACCAATGACCAAGTTAACTCGTAAGGGAGAGAAGTTCGTGTGGTCCGAGGCATGTGAAAGAAGTTTCCAAGAGTTAAAGAGTAAGTTGGTCTCAGCCCCGGTTCTCACCATTCCCGATCCGGCGGAAGGGTTTGTGATTTATAGCGATGCGTCGAAGCAAGGGTTGGGATGCGTCTTGATGCAACATGGGAAGGTCGTGGCTTACGCATCGAGGCAATTGAAGATGCACGAGATGAATTACCCCACCCACGATCTCGAGCTTGCAGCCGTGGTTCACGCACTTAAGATTTGGAGACACTATCTTTATGGTGCAAAGTGTGAGATCTTCACCGATCACAAGAGCCTCAAGTACATTTTCACACAAAAGGAGCTAAACATGAGGCAAAGGCGTTGGCTAGAACTTGTCAAGGATTACGATTGCACTATCAACTACCATCCGGGTAAGGGGAACGTGGTCGCGGACGCGCTAAGTCGTAAAGGTGGCGTGTTGGCAACCTTGACGAGTCAAGAAGAGTTGGTGAAAGACTTTGAACGGTTGAAGATAGAGATTATCGAGTCAACCAAGGAGATGGAGTCGACTTTGGCAGCCATGACGATCCAACCTACCCTACGGGATCGGATCGTCGAAGCTCAAGGCGAGGATGAGAGTCTCGCCAAGATCAAGTCGCGGATGAAGGAGGGAAACTTGAAGGGATTCATGGTTTACGACAAAGGCACCATATTGTTCGAAAACCGCCTTTGTGTACCGAACGATGAAGCCTTGAAGAACGAGATTTTGGAGGAAGCTCATCTCACCCCTTACACGGTCCATCCAGGTGGAACCAAGATGTATAGAGACTTGAAGACTACATTTTGGTGGAGAAACATGAAGGGCGACATCGGAAAGTTTGTTGAGAAGTGTTTGACTTGTCAACAAGTTAAAGCGGAGCATCAAAGGCCGTCCGGATTGTTGAAGCCACTCGAAATTCCACAGTGGAAGTGGGAACATATTTCCCTGGACTTCGTTGTGGGATTGCCTCGTTCGATGAAGGGAAATCATGCCATTTGGGTGATTGTGGATAGGCTAACCAAGACGGCACACTTCATTCCAATCAAGATGACGTGGAGTATGGATCGACTTGCTCAAGTCTATGTCCAAGAAGTGGTGAGATTACATGGAGTCCCTGTTTCCATCGTCTCGGATAGGGATGCTCGTTTTACTTCACACTTTTGGAGGAGTTTACAAGTTTCCATGGGAACGAAGTTGAACTTTAGTAAGGCGTATCACCCGCAAATGGATGGACAAACCGAGAGGACGATCCAAACGCTTGAGGATATGTTGAGAGCATGCGTGTTGGATTTTGAAGGCAATTGGGAGCACTACCTACCTTTGGTGGAGTTCGCTTATAACAATAGTTATCAAGCAACGATTAGCATGGCGCCTTACGAAGCCTTATATGGGCGACGTTGTAGATCTCCTTTGTTTTGGGATGAAGTTGGCGAACGACGCATTTTAGGGCCCGAAATCGTTGAGAAAACAGTTAAGGTCGTGGAGAAGATCCGAGAGAGAATGCGGGCTGCACAAGATCGATATAAGTCTTACGCCGACAAACGACGAAAGCCTCTACACTTTGAGAAAGGCGATGTAGTGTTCTTGAAGGTTTCACAAACAAAAGGAGTAGTTCGATTTGGACGCAAGGGAAAGTTGCAACCACGTTTCATAGGTCCATTCGAAATCTTGGATAAGGTTGGGAGTCTAGCCTATCGTTTGGCTTTGCCCCCAAGCCTTGCAGCCGTACATAACGTTTTCCACGTATCGATGTTGAGGAAGTATGTTCACGATCCAAGTCATGTGTTGGATTACTCATCCTTGGAAGTGGACAAGGATCTAACCTATGAAGAAGTTCCCGTAGAGGTTTTGGAGAGGAAAACACACAAGTTGAGGAATCGAGTTGTGTGTTTGGTTAAGGTACGTTGGAATCGCCATGGAGTTGAAGAGGCGACGTGGGAAAGGGAAGAAGATTTGAAGACCAAGTACCCCGATCTTTTGATGCAAGGTACTTTTTTCGAGGACGAAAATTTTTAAAGGTGGTGAGGTTGTAACGCCCCAAAATATCAGCCTTATTTTTTCGTCCTTTATTTTATTTATTTAGGCGTGTTTTTTTTTTATTTTATCTTATTTTCAGAATAGGTCCTTTAAGTTTTGTGCTTTAGTATTTTATCCTTTGTTTAGTATTAGTTCTTAATCCTTTTAGTATTAGAAGACTTTTAGAACATAAGTTGTGATACTTTTGAGATTTAGAAGTAATACTTAAGTTCGAATTATTAGGCTTTAATAATACTTAGAGTTTTAGTCCCTTAAGATTAGTATTAATTGGAAATTAGGACTTAATTGGGAATAGATTTTATTTTTCTTTAAGAGTTCAAAATTTTTAAGAGGAAAAATATTAGGAGAGAGGAAATTCCAAGTTTGTTACAAGAATGAGGGTAATTTTGGAAGAATCAAGGTCTAGAGTTAGTTAGAGTCCTAATATTTGATTAAGAAAGATATGATTATATTCATGGAAATATTTTCGAAACTTAGCCATAGGAATTAACTAAATTGAAGTCTTGAGATTATTAAATTATTATATTGGAGATATTAGAAAGATTTACCAAGATATGACTAAGATTTTCCAAGATATATCCTATATGTTCATTATTCCTTTTCCTTCATTATTTTCGGCCAGTATAAAATTTATTCAAACAAGATATTCCAAACCCATGTTATTTTCGGCCAATACCAGTACTGCCAAGTCATAAACTTTCGTCCAAAAATAAAATTTCTCAAGACCCCTCCAAGATAATTATTAAATATGCATACTAATATTTGATTTGCCAAGATTCCCTTTACCTCACATATCCTTTCGGTCAATATCATATACCACCAAGATTGTTTCCAAGATTTTCCTTCATTCTTATCTATTATTTCGGCCAGCCCAAGATTTAAAGCCCACAACCATTTTTCATCCTATAAATACTAGAACCAAGAAACCCTTTTCACAATTCACTATTTTCGAAAATTCTTAAAAGAGAGAGAAAGAATAAGATTGAGAGTTAAGAAGAAATTAAGGGATCTAGGAGGCCGGAGGTACACACGCTCATACACGTTATATTCAAGTTTTCAAGAATCAAGGTGGGGTTACATGGTGAAAAGTGGTATTTCTATAGTTCGATTTTTAAATATTACGTTGATGTGTTTATGTGTTTATGTGCTATAAGTCTATAGATGCCCTTGTGGTGTCAAAATACTACGGATGCTCTTCGGGAGTATCAATTCCACGGATACAATTTAGTTGTATCAAAATATGTCCACGGATGTAATTTAGTTGCATCAAACATGTCTACGTATACGATTTAGTCGTATCAAATCTATGTCTATGAATGGTATGTTTTCATGTACGAATGTCCGTTTTATTTAGATTTCGAACTAACGTTCCCCACTGAGATTTATTTTATAAATTCTCACCCCTTTCACCAAATAATTATTTTCAGATTTCGTTGAGTAGATGACGAGACGGCCAAGGCGTAGGCGTGTGGGTGCGAGAAAGAATTCAAGAAGATTAAAAGGATAAACGTTATGAAATTTATTTGTTTTTTTTTTATTAAGAGTGATTAAATGTTTTGGTGTGTTTATTCGATTTGCATGAAGAATTGAATTTGATTTTATTTGTTGAACGTTTTCGTACCCAAGCACGAGTAGTATTAATAACATTTAAATTTCTCTTAAGTATGTGATTAATTCTCAGTTTTATATGAAATTGAAGGATTATTTTAAGAGATTAAAATATGATAACTGTTGACAACTTTTCTTAAATTTTCCATGAAAAGATATGCATGTTGACAATTTTTCATAATATTATGGTTAGTAGAAGTCTAGATATTGATTTTAGTCCTTTAAGTGCAAGAAGCGAGACTTTTATTAAAGTATCTGAAATTTTCGTGAAATATATATATTAGATGATGAAATATGATGTATTATGTGGATTAGACGTGATATTATGATGATTATGTGAGTTTAGGTAATTTTGCATGCGTAGGATTTTGCGTGTTCAGTTTTCCAGAAAGTTTTACGTGATTTTACGGTAACGAAATTCGACGTTTTTATAAAATAAAATTGATATTCAGTTACAATTTTTAATTAGCTTTCCAACGCATCTAGAATCGCATGATTTGGAGTTATAATGAATTAGTTATGATTTTTTGAAAAATATGTGGCAGTTTCTTGATATTTCCAAATTGCGCGAATTTCTGGTATTAGTGAATTACGGATAAAATTCGGTAAAAATCATAATTGAATAATAGAGGCAGTTAGTGACTTGTATGAATTTTTATGGAATTTTTCCAGTAGTTTAAATATTTTAGATTAAATTATTTTTAGACGACACACTGCAGAAATTATGCTGTTGGCATGAATTACTTGAATATGTGAAATTTAATTATGTTAGATCACGCCTTAGAAAATATTTTATGATGATTAAGACTTCCGCTGTAATTCAAAGACTAGGGTGTGACAAGGTGGCTGAATCTAAGGTAGTCGGTCCCCTAGTGTATGAGTACGTTGACAACTTCGTACCGCCTGAAATGAATGAAGTATGGATCCCAGTCAAGAAGGACTTTGTGGAGAAGTACTATGTCAACGGGGACTGGCTGAGGACTTCTGAAGGCAAGGACAAGAACACTATCTTTGCTGAATGGATGGCCTTGCATCACAACGAACTCTGGGAAGAGATTGATCGACATGCTAACAGAGCCGGAGTTCAGATCAAGGCACCTGAGAACATCACCTATCCTCCTCCAACCCTCGGCATGAACAACCATCTGAACATGGATCTGATCAGAAGCGAGATTGCAAGGATTGCAAAGAGAACGGGCGCATTAAGTGATCCTGATCAGTACCATGCCGTCAAGCTGAGAGTACTGAAGAAGTATGGAATCTCGCTGGCCAGATGGGATGATGAAGACTAGAGTAGTTTTTCAGGAATAGTGTTTCAGGAATACTTTGTAATAGTTTCAGGATTACATGTACTTCTTTATCTATCAATGAAACTATTTTTATTCCTGAGACAACATCTCGTTCACTCCTGATTTACTCTTCTGCTCTTTACTAAGAACTGTACTAACCCTTTTCTGTTTCCATCTTATAGAACTTAGGACCTGATATAGGTTCCTGAACTGAATACTGATTATTTCAGTAATTTGTTTAGATTGTAGGATTTTTCGAAGGGTTTTGGCATCATCAAAAAGGGGGAAATTGTTGGGACAATCATAAGTGTTTTGATTTGATCCCAAAACTCCTGATGAATTTGCCTAAGTATAGTTCATCAGGATGATAGTTTCAGCATAGTTAGGTTAGAATAGATTTGTCTATTCACAGGTATTCAGTTCAGGGGGAACGTGTTGAAGATTGAAGACTGATGGTGGCTGTTAGGGTTATACTAGAAAGTATGCTTTTACTTTGTATAACTAAACTGGATCTTTGAGCTTTATCTGAAATAAATCTTTTATCACTGTGCTTTAGATAATATGAATGTTATTTATTTATTGCAATCCGTTCATATAATAGTACAAGTTACACTATAGATAAATGTGGTGATCCCAGAATAACTCACAGCAAGATCACATTATCAGTTTCTTGTAACAAGTACTAAATTCACAACCTAGATGAGATTTGAACACCCCATTGGTAAACAGTTGATGTGTAGATCCCAGAATGGCTTATCTTGACCAAGGGATTGCACTAGTGCATGATGATGCATTGAAGAGGAGCTACAGAGAGGTAATTCTTCCGTACTGATTTATGGGATGAAGAATTAGACCTCAGTAGTAGTTTATTTCTAAATCTCTGTCCCTTAAATAGGACTGTGTGTGATCCGTGTGTGACACTTTATTTTGTTATGGGTAGAGAGTCAATAAGACTCAATACTTCGCATCTTGGGTGACGCCATTGAGAACATGACAGTTGCTAAGATTTAATACAGAGGAACTTGTGCTTGGAGAGTCTTGCATGATTAGTCCCCTTGGTGGGCTCTAAACGTTCGTCATACTAAATCTTGCAAGTGGAATTTGTTTCCGGTATGATGACAAAGAAGAGCAGTCCTTACTCCAAGGTTAAGATGTTAAATTATTTAAAGCGTTCAGTGGCTTGATTAATTAACGGACAAGAGAATCTTAAACACGGGAAATAATGACCGGGAGCCATATGATTGTAATATGGGTTAAGATGGATAGTGCAACATTACTCCTATAGTGGAGTGAGATTAATGTTAATGGGTTGAAAGACATTGAGCTCAATGTTAACAATGAATAAGGTGATTAAAATAAAAAAAATGTTTTGGGCCCAATTTATTTGAAAATTTCAAAAATAATGTATACATTAAATTAATGAGAGATTTTATGAAAAATTGATATGTATAATGTATACAAGAATATCTAATAAAATCAAGATCTCATGGAATTAAATATACATAAGATTATTTTCGAAAATTATGAAGAAAGAAATATCAAGAATTGAATATTTAGTATTCAAGATTATCAATATTAGAATAATTGATATTCATGATAATCAAGATTTGAAATATTAGATATTCAAGATCTTGTAGTCTCATTATAATTATGAGATGATACAAGACTTCATGATGATGATTGTTAGATAGCAATTTTCAAAAATTGCAGTAGTCTTGGGCAACAAAATTATTTTCTTCCTTGTGTTGTGAATATTTGTGTGGCCTTCCAACGGGTGTACGAATAAGGACAAGGGAATACTTGAGAAGGTTTTTGGGTTTGTCAAGCTGAAGGTCTCAAGAAGGACGCCTTCAAGTTCATTGTTGATACTACTTGGCTCTAAAGAATCTCAAAGGACGCCTTTGATCTCAATCAATGCTACGCGGCTCTAAGGCATCTTGTTGGGACAATCTGAGTGTTTTGATTAGATCCCAAAACCCCTGATGAATTTGCCTAAGTATAGTTGTTCAGGATAGTTAGGTTAGAAATTCAGTACAGGTGGACCATGCTGATGACTGAAGAATATTGGAGTCGACCCAATTTACTGAAGTCTGAAGTGTAAACCATCCTGAAGGAGTCAGTCAGTCTCGCTGAAGATTGTCTGTTCTGAAGCTGAAGATCGAAGCCTGCTGATTCATCCCGAAGTCAATCCTGAAGTACCATTGGCTGATGTTTCTACTGAGTACACTAAGCATACTCAGGACAGAAATCAGTCAGTGAAGAGTAAGTGTCACCTATCAGGCTGTGCTGAATGCACTGAAGACCTGACTTAGGCCTTGGTTCAGTTCACCTGAATCCTGTAAGTCCGAAGCAAAAAGGTTACACATACTGGGCTGAATAACCTATCAGGCTGTGCTGAATGTACATAGGACCTGAGTCAGGCCGTGGTTCAGATCACCTGAATCATGTAAGTCCAAAGCAAAAGGTTATTTATGCTATGGGACAAGAGACAAAGAGAATGTCAGTAAGACTCCATTAAGACACACGTTCAGACTGAGTTATTAACATGAGACTCAGAGCATTGAATGTACGAGGAAGGATAAATGTCTGAAGGTCAACTAGCCGTTATAGCGGAGAGCTAATGATCTTTCGACACGCATGCACGGAGTCTGCACATCATTTAATGCGGCATTTAATGCGTCTCAGAAGTTGCAGATGATGTGACAACTTGCCAGAATAAGCATGGCGGGTAGGTCAAACAGTATTTCTAGCCTGCAACTACACTAAAATAGGAAAGATTTAATTTGATCTCCTCCAACGGATCTATTTTAAATCTTCCCTATAAATATGGAGAGTCTTGCACCCATTCAAGGCTAACGGGAAATTTCCAAGAGAAAGCTCTCAAGAATCCAAGCATTCAAAGCATACTATAAACAACACTCTGCAATCAAATTTCCCTAGTGTTGTAGTAGGATTCACTCTGTATTTGCTTAGAACGATAGCTCTATTATTTAGCATTATTTTGTATTGCTAGAGCTATCTTAGTTGGAAACCAGAATACCAAACCACTCAAGGTGTGAGATCGGTTGGTTAGAAGGACTGGGAGTTGTAAAAAGCCCAGGGGTCAGTTCCTAAGAGAGGAATTTGGCTACTCGTGTCCCTTGGCACGTAAAACCCAAGTGCCTATCCTCAGGGTTTTGAGGATAGCTTCCTGTTAAATCAGGTCGTGGACGTAGGAGTTGGTTATCTCCGAACCACGTCAAAAAGTCCCCTGTGTGCTGATTTACTGTTCTATTCAGGATCATAACTGTCATCATATTAAACTGAACATACTGCATTGTTTTTAACCTCACGACTGAATCAATCGTCCTGAATCTGAATACTGTGCACTCAGCCTTAACCACCAATTTACTAAGCAACTCAGAGAAAACATTTTCAGAAACTAAAACGAGTAGAATCTAAGGGCTCACTTTCCGCACGTACTCTGGCTCACTGAAATAGTGGTCCAACTGACTCGCTTCCGAGCAGTCAGTAGGTTTGTTATCTCTACTGAGCTTCCGAGCACATTACTCACACTCAGTTTATCTGACTCGTTACTGAACCGTCCCTGCTGCCCCTGTGGACCTTCAGCATACTGAGTACTTCAGGGAATCCTGACTGAGTGCGTTAGAGCATTTTTCTGAGTCTTTCAGAAAAATCTGACATCAGTGTATTCCCCCCATACACTGATTTAACTCGTTTCGGGACCAACAAGTGGTATCAGAGCAGTGGTTCAAAAGATCACTGACTTTGTTTACTGTTGGTCCCTAAAGAAGACTTTGAGTCTTCTTGTTTTGAAAACAACTGACTATACAATCAGCTGAGTGCGCAGTGTCTTTTTGTGCGGAAACGTTTTTAGTTAAATCCTTTTAGTGAAAACCTTTTATTTGGTGCAGCAAGTAGGAGCAATTAAAATAAAGCAAATAAAAACACACAAGATTTATAGTGGTTCGGACCAACTGTCCTACATCCACTCTCCTCAATCCAACTTGGAGTTGAGGGGCTCTCTTACTCACTTACTTACTAACTCCCTTACAACCTTCAAGAGAAATCTCTCTTACAACTTGTTAGTGCAAACAGCCTTGCAACTAACTGATCGACTTCTACAAAGTCTCACAAATGAATAATAAAGTATAATGGGTGTGTTTGTGTACAGAGGAAAAATATTGTAGCCTATCTGCTAGTGTAATCGCGTGTAGGATCGTTATGATTTTTCTCTCTTGTACTCATATTTATAGGTAACAAAAACTAGCCGTTAGAGTTGACTAGGATTTGAAATTCCTATAAATATGTAATCAATCAATCAGAATGATTGATTGATTCTTGATTTCCAGGTTGATATCTTTCCATCTTTGGCTTGATCTTCAATCTGATTGACATGTTTGATTGTCTATAATTCTGGAAATCTTCTAGCCGCTATTGTGATCTTGTCCTTTTGACATGATTGACTTCCCATAAATAGATCTTCTATGCATCAGCTTCAGACGACCTCAGCTGGTGGTGGTGGTCCTCTGCTGATTTTGTCCTCGTCTGATTTCTGCACCTCAGCTGGTCTGACCTCAGCTGATCTGACATCAGCTGACCTGGACCTCAGCTGATCTGACATCAGCTGATCTGAGCCTCAGCTGATATCTAGCACCTCAGCTGGTCTTCGCCTAAGCTGACCTGGACCTCAGCTGATCTAACCTCAGCTGATCTGACATCAGCTGATCTGCTGACCTCCCAAGATCAGATGGTTTTAATGGCATCAAAACATAAGGGATTTCCCAACAATTTCCCCCTTTTTGATGATATTAAAACCCAAGGAAGATTGATCTTTCTCCAATCAGCTGATGTTCCCCCTTACATAAATCTCAGCTGATTTTCCACCTAAGTGTAGGCCTTCCCCCTTAGTTGGGTAGATGTTTGCGTTTGGATCTGTTCATCACTCAGCTCATCTGATTTGATCATCTTCTCATCTGATATCAGCTTTTTATTTGATCTCCTGAGCTGGTGTGTACCTGAAAATAAAATCAGGCAATAGGTACCCTACTGGGTCCTGGAGGGTCAGGAGGCAGTTCTTTAGGGATCCATAGAAATAGGTCATCCTTATGAGGCTTAGGAGACCTTATCCATCTCCCATATTTATCAACAAAGACAATCTCCTTCAGAGGGTTTCTCTTAGGAGGATGTCTTAGAACACCAGGTCTTGTGATCTGATTATAAGGGTACGTCCTGCTAGAGCCTTTAAATGACTCATAGACAACAGCCTTAGCTGATTGTGCAGGTTTGGGTGGTACTTTAAATGTAACCGAGGGTGGAGAAGGGTTCTGCTTGGACTTGCCCTTCTGGGATGGTCTAGGCTGATCCCTCCTCATCTGATTTGTCCCTTTAACCTTCTCATCAGCTCCCTGAACCTGTGCCTTTTTCTTCCCTTTAGAGGACTTAGGGAAGCCAACACCTCTTTTGTCATGCTCTTGTTGAGAGGAAGCAGCTATAGATGACATTGCATTATGTGCATTGGTCAGCTGATCCAATTTCAACTTGAGTTGATCCTCTTTTTCTTTAGTATGTGTATGTTGTTTAAAGAGTTCATCGAACTTAGCCTTTAATAGCTTGTGTTCCTCTTCCAACCCTAGATTTTCAGCCAGCAGCGTAGCTACCAACTGTTCCTGTTCCACACATTTGACTCTTAAGTCTTCTGACTCTTGAGTTTGTGAGGAAGTGGGTTCAGCTGATAGATCAGCAGACTGACCTTTCTCGAGAGTCAGCTGAGAGACTTTAGCTTTTAGCCTTGAGTTCTCCTCTTCTAGTTTAGCACAGACACTTAGAGAGGATTGGAGATCTGAGAGCAGCTTTTGCATCTCAGACTCCAAAGAATGGGTAGAAGAGCAAGATGAGCTAACAGAGGGGGTTTCAGCTTCTACCTCTTCTGTGTCTGCCATGAGACAAAAATCCTCTGATGATTGTGAATCAGCAGTGGAGATGTATTCCTCAAAATCTTGAATAATCTTGTTCATCTCCTCATCAAAATTCACACCAAAGTTGTAAGACATGATTCCTGCAAAATGTGTTAGGAGAAATAACACACAAGGATTTTTCAAAAGGATTTGGATCTGCCCTGGTGACCACTAAAAGCTTCTCAGGCTGTGGTCTTTAGGACACACAGCTCTGATACCACTTGTTGGTCCCTAAAGAAGACTTTGAGTCTTCTTGTTTTGAAAACAACTGACTATACAATCAGCTGAGTGCGCAGTGTCTTTTTGTGCGGAAACGTTTTTAGTTAAATCCTTTTAGTGAAAACCTTTTATTTGGTGCAGCAAGTAGGAGCAATTAAAATAAAGCAAATAAAAACACACAAGATTTATAGTGGTTCGGACCAACTGTCCTACATCCACTCTCCTCAATCCAACTTGGAGTTGAGGGGCTCTCTTACTCACTTACTTACTAACTCCCTTACAACCTTCAAGAGAAATCTCTCTTACAACTTGTTAGTGCAAACAGCCTTGCAACTAACTGATCGACTTCTACAAAGTCTCACAAATGAATAATAAAGTATAATGGGTGTGTTTGTGTACAGAGGAAAAATATTGTAGCCTATCTGCTAGTGTAATCGCGTGTAGGATCGTTATAATTTTTCTCTCTTGTACTCATATTTATAGGTAACAAAAACTAGCCGTTAGAGTTGACTAGGATTTGAAATTCCTATAAATATGTAATCAATCAATCAGAATGATTGATTGATTCTTGATTTCCAGGTTGATATCTTTCCATCTTTGGCTTGATCTTCAATCTGATTGACATGTTTGATTGTCTATGATTCTGGAAATCTTCTAGCCGCTATTGTGATCTTGTCCTTTTGACATGATTGACTTCCCATAAATAGATCTTCTATGCAACAGCTTCAGACGACCTCAGCTGGTGGTGGTGGTCCTCTGCTGATTTTGTCCTCGTCTGATTTCTGCACCTCAGCTGGTCTGACCTCAGCTGATCTGACATCAGCTGACCTGGACCTCAGCTGATCTGACATCAGCTGATCTGAGCCTCAGCTGATATCTAGCACCTCAGCTGGTCTTCGCCTAAGCTGACCTGGACCTCAGCTGATCTAACCTCAGCTGATCTGACATCAGCTGATCTGCTGACCTCCCAAGATCAGATGGTTTTAATGGCATCAAAACATAAGGGATTTCCCAACAATTTCCCCCTTTTTGATGATATTAAAACCCAAGGAAGATTGATCTTTCTCCAATCAGCTGATGTTCCCCCTTACATAAATCTCAGCTGATTTTCCACCTAAGTGTAGGCCTTCCCCCTTAGTTGGGTAGATGTTTGCGTTTGGATCTGTTCATCACACTCAGCTCATGTGATTTGATCATCTTCTCATCTGATATCAGCTTTTTGTCCAATCTCTTGAGCTGGTGTGTACCTGAAAATGAAATCAGGCAATAGGTACCCTACTGGGTCCTGGAGGGTTAGGAGGCAGTTCTTTAGGGATCCATAGGAATAGGTCATCCTTATGAGGCTTAGGAGACCTTATCCATCTCCCATATTTATCAACAAAGACAATCTCTTTCAGAGGATCTCTCTTAGGAGGATGTCTTAGAACACCAGGTCTTGTGATCTGATTATAAGGGTACGTCCTGCTGGAGCCTTTGAATGACTCATAGACAACAGCCTTAGCTGATTGTGCAGGTTTGGGTGGTACTTTAAATGTAACCGAGGGTGGAGAAGGGTTCTGCTTGGACTTGCCCTTCTGGGATGGTCCAGGCTGATCCCTCCTCATCTGATTTTTCCCTTTATCCTTATCATCAGCTCCCTGAACTTGTGCCTTTTTCTTCCCTTTAGAGGACTTAGGGAAGCCAACACCTCTTTTGTCATGCTCTTGTTGAGAGGAAGCAGCTATAGATGACATTGCATTATGTGCATTGGTCAGCTGATCCAATTTCAACTTAAGCTGATCCTCTTTTTCTTTGGTCTGTGTATGTTGTTTAAAGAGTTCATCGAACTTAGCCTTTAATAGCTTGTGTTCCTCTTCCAACCCTAGATTTTCAGCCAGCAGCGTAGCTACCAACTGCTCCTGTTCCTCACATTTGACTCTTAAGTCTTCTGACTCTTGAGTCTGTGAGGAAGTGGGTTCAGCTGATAGATCAGCAGACTGACCTTTCTCGAGGGTCAGTTGAGAGACTTCAGCTTTTAGCCTTGAGTTCTCCTCTTCTAGTTTAGCACATACACTTAGAGAGGATTGGAGATCTGAGAGCAGCTTTTGCATCTCAGACTCCATAGAATTAGTAGAAGAGCAACATGAGCTAACAGAGGGGGTTTTAGCTTCTACCTCTTCTGTGTCTGCCATGAGACAAAAATCCTCTGATGATGGTGAATCAGCAGTGGAGATGTACTCCTCAAAATCTTGAATAATCTTGTTCATCTCCTCTTCAAAATTCACACCAAAGTTGTAAGACATGATTCCTGCAAAATGTGTTAGGAGAAATAACACACAAGGATTTTTCAAAAGGATTTTGGATCTGCCCTGGTGACCACCTAAAGCTTCTCAGGCTGTGGCCGTTAGGACACACAGCTCTGATACCACTTGTTGGTCCCTAAAGAAGACTTTGAGTCTTCTTGTTTTGAAAACAAC
>JAPKLY010004061.1:0-15962 GCA_026898435.1 Prunella vulgaris
CATGCTCGAACTTAGAGTTGCATAGCAAACTCTAAGTTTGGGGGAGTTTACTTTTGTATGATTTGAATTGTAATGCTTTTGCACCGGCGCACTCACTTCATTGATGCTTGATGGTTGTGTGGCATGATGGCTTTTGTTAAGATGATTTCGTTCCTAGAGTGTTGGTTGATGAGTGCATTATGTTGCTTGATGATTGTTATTCAAGTTATTGGTCTTTGATATCTCGAGTTTGCGACTTGTCGTGGTGAAGAGTCTTTTGAAAAGTGCTTTGAGTTATGTTAAAAACCAGTGAGACTTGAGCCTAAACCAATTTTTAACACGGTTTGTCAATTATGAGTGGATCAATCATTGTCTATAATTCTAGAACTTGCTTGAGACCACATTTATGTGAAATGATGGAATGTGATCTAGGCCATCTTTAATTTGTAAAGTCACATAGCCAAATTTGTCCATACCAAATAAATTTTTTTCCGTAGTTAGCCACTTTGAGCCTATTTGACCTAATTCTTTGGCAACCTATGCATTTAGCCGAATTATCCTTTTTATTGAGCCTAATTGTCCCTATGAACTAGTGGAGCTTAATTTTGGTAATAAGGTTGAATTGTGCTTTATTGTAAATTTGGTGGATGAATTGTGGTGAAAGTGAAAGATGGTGAAAATTGAAAAAAGATGAATTGTGATGGGAACTAAAAATGATTGAGTTGGAGTGTAAAAAAATGAATGATGAAAAAGAACTCTTTTGTGTACAAGATTTGGTGGAGCTTTAAATTTCAAAAAAGTGCTTGATGGTTGCTAGTGAAAAATTGTGCTTGAAAAAGAAAGAACAAGTAAATAGTTGGAGTTTGGGACTTTAAGTGCAAATTGATCACTTGCTACTTATCTTTTGAGAGTGTAGAGATATTCCTATAGGTGTCTTGACCTCTTGGTCCACTAGTTTACGAGTCACTTTATCTAAAAATCTTCCTCCCCTAACAAAAAAGCCTACATTACATCCAAATGAAAAGTCCTATTGATCTCATTGTTGAACACATTGAGGTGGTGGAAAGAGTAGATTACTTGAAAGCCTATGGTGATTATGTGACATGATTTGATTGTTGAGTGTATACACTTCCCTATTTTTGCTTTGAGTGTTGAGAGAAACACTTACCCTTGTGAGTTGATGACTTTAACACTTTGATATTGTACAATTCACCATGATTTGTTATTTCTCATGTGTCTTTGACTATTGAGGAGAGTTTCAATTGTTGAGTTTGTCATCACTTGTAGAGCATGCATTTTTAGGAATAATTTCATTGCAACCTTTCCACCGTTCTTTATTTTCTTTCATTGCTCGGGGATGAGCAACACTTCAAGTTTAGGGTGTGATTAGTGTGAAATTTGCTCGAAATTCTTGTGTTTTTATTGCTAATTTTAATAGGATTTCATGCATTTTTGTACACTAATTTGAGGAATTGTGCTTAATTGTGAAATATTAATTGTGGTGCAATTTTATTAGAATTTGAGATGAATTTATGGATTTAATTGTAAATTATTAATGAGGCCCAACAATGTGAATAGATGTTATTTATTTTATAAATTGAAGGCCCAAGTTAATCATGGAAGCAAGCTGGCCCATTCATTATTTGACCAGGCTGTGGAAATTTCAGAAGTAATCAGAACGTGGACATTACTTCTCCACAATTGAAGCCATCCGTCCTTGAATCTTGAATCAACCACAACTCTCAACCACTCTCCACCATTACTGCCAACACCAACCGAGAACCACTTGCCAGAAATTGGAATTCAGACCACCATTTCGAATCAATATGCAAGTCACTCACACACGTTTCTTGCCATTATCACCGGAAAGTCTGTAATTACGCGGTCACCACCATTCGAAGCCTAGCCCGCCGAAATTGGAGAAGTCAGATGCCGTCAATAGTCCCGTTCCCAGTCACTCATCTCGCCGGAGTACATGCCCACAGCCGCTTGCAGCAAAGGTTCATCGCCGGAAATTGATTAATGCTCCACACCCATGTTCTTCATCGCCGGAAATTAAGTCATGCACCTCCATCCTTGCCGTACAATGCTCAAGCCCACCACACTAGAATTTCAGAGCAATTGCCAAGCCGTGTTGCCGTCGCCAAAGCTCGAAGCTCGCCAAAAATTCGACCAATTAAAGACTGAAGCCGTGTTTTAAGAAAGAGATGAAAGCATTGAAAGATTTAGAAGAAATTTAAAAGGTAAAAAGCACTTTTTTTATGGCATGGTTTGCGAAACATTGCACTGCCAGTGCCAACTTTGTGAAGAAACCATGCAGAGCATGTCGAAATAAATGGCACGGTTTGTAATAATTCACACTGCCAGTGCTACACTTGAACACAAACCGTGCTTGGCATGTCGAAGTAATTCGCAAGATTTGCAAAAATTCGCACTGCTAGTGCCACCTTTCAACAGAAACCATGCTAGCGGAAATTTCTGAAAATTATTTTGGGCTTTTCTAAGCGCACAACCCAATTGGCAATTATCTTTCCTTATCCCATTGTATAAAGAGAAGGAATTCAGCAGAGAGGGACAACAGACACACAAAACACGATCATACTTTCTCTCCAAGATTGTGGGGAGCTCCTCTCCCCACACACATTACATTAGGGTTTAATTTTCGGCAATCTCTTAGTTAGATTTTAGTTAGTCTTTTTAATTTCTTGCAAGGATTGAGCTATTGGAACTCCATTTGAGGTGATATTCTTCCATACATTCACTTAGAGTTGGTATTTTAATGTTTATGATTTATTGCTTTATTTTTGTTATGAGTTTAATTGATTTTATCATGAGCTAAATTTCTTGTGCTTTGGGTGTGGGATATTATGTGAGAATTGACTAATCTATTGTGTATGTGCTTGGATTTTAATTTGTTTAGTGATTGAGCTCTTAATTGGTGGATTACTTGAGTGTTAATTGTTGGTCCCAAAGGCAGGTTTTAGGGAAGAATACCTTTGAACAAGTCTAGAAAGGGGGGGGGGGAATAGACTTGTAAGGATTCAAAAACCTTTTTCAAATTATCTTGCTTATTCAGAAAACCAGCAGACTACTTGAGGTAGTCTGAATTTGAAAGTAGTGCGCTGTGAATAGTGCGGAAACATTTTTAATGAGAATCAGTTTTAGGTGATGTGCACAAATTAAGGGCAGAAAGAAATACGACGAGACACAAGGGATTTATAGTGGTTCGGACCAACTGTCCTACATCCACTCTCCTCAATCCAACTTGGACTTGAGGGGCTCTCGACTAACTCACTTACTTACTCACTTACACAGTTCGAGAGTACTACTCTCTTACAATTTATCAATGCTACAAACGCAATTGACTTCTCACAGCTTCTACAAAGCTTTTACAAATAATAAGTATGAATGAGGTTTTTGAGTGCAAGTGATAATTCTGACAGAGTTTCGGCTAGCTTAATATGCGTGTAAATCCGATACTGAAATTATCACTGTTACTCTAATTTATAGGGTCAAATAACTAGTCGTTGTAATGGACTAGAAATCTAAGATCCTATAATCTCGTATTCAATCAATCATTGTGATTGATTGAATCTCCATCTTGATTCCCGTCAATCTTCGCGATTTACAATCAATCAAGTTTGTCCCCTTGATTGATTGATCTTCTATTCTGGGAATCTTCCTTCTATGTCGCAAGTCAACCCTTAAAATGATTCCGAAGAATCTGGGCTGAGCACAAGACCTCAGCTGATCTGTCTCCTCAGCTGGTGTATCAGTCTGCTGATACTTGGACCTCAGCTGATGTGCAGGTCTGCTGGTGTGCACCTCAGCTGGTCTTCTTGACTTCATCTGAATATGCCTTTTATCCATGGTCTTTGTCTTGTCTGCGGCATGCTCTCAGCTGATCAGCTGATCTTCTGATGTCAGCTGATCTGTCTCTTCTGATATCAACTGATCTGACTCTTCTGATATCAGTTGATGTTAACTCCTATGATGATATGCTCTCGATACTCCAGTGTCAGCTGCTTAAATCTTCTGTCCTCTAAAATCGGCTAAGTCCTCAAGGTCTCAGCCCGTTTTCTCTTCTATGATAGCTTCAGATCTTCTAGGCAGCAAGGTAGATTCCCTCTCACTCAAACCTATCTAATCCTAACTACTCATCAGCTGATTAACAGGTTCAGCTGGTCCTATTACAAACTGATTGGTTTATTATATCACTAAAACATCTAACACAGATATCCTAACAAGTTCCCCCTTTTTTATGATATCAAAACCAACTCAGCTGATCTCAACAGATAAGCATATTCAACCAAAATTAAGATCATCACAGGACAGAAAAGAAGATCTTTAAATAAGATCTTTAGACATAATAAAAAGTGCAGCTGACAACAAGAAGTTGTCTGGAATCATAAAGCTTTATTAAATCAAAAGAGAGAGTACAATCAGAAAGAAAGTACCTAAACCTCAGCTGATTCAGCTGGACTATTACATGAGGAGAGGTCTTCTGCTGTTGAGAGGAACTTGCATCCAGTCAAGGAATCTCTTCTCTATCTCCTTCAGAGCTGGCTGAGAGTTGTCAGAGAGTTGAGAAAAGAGTTGGGTAATCTGCAACCAATACTTCTTGATTTCCACCCAGTCTATCTTCCCACTCTCATCAGTTGGGGTTGGAAGATACTCTATCTCAGGCAACTCTGGCTGAACTTCCACCTTAAGCATTTCATCCGTAATAGCTCTGAAGAATTTCGGGAAGGTCTCCTTCAACCAGTTTTTGAACTCAGCATTCTTCTCTCTTTCTCCTCGGGTATCTTCTCCTCTGAGAAAATAGAAGTGGATCATGGTCTTAGCTTTAATGGTTTTCCAAAGATCCACCAGCTCATCAGACAATTGATTGTAGAACATATCAATTGGTCCGTAAACCAAAGGCTCATTTGGATCTCGAATGTATTTTCCACTTCTAGTCCTGCTACCCAGAGAGACTGCTTTCCCTTGCTTCTTCAGCTTCCTCTGGTATCGCCTCTCAAGCTCATAATTCATTTCTCTTTCTTGCCTCTTCCTCCTCTCTTCTGGAGTCTCCTTTTCATGTAGCTGCAACTCCTTAGCCAGCTTCTCATCCAGTTCAGCATTCATAATCCTTTTATTTTTCTCTCTCTCTTTAGCAACCACTTCTTGCCTCTGCAGGGCCTCAGCTATCTTTTGATCTCTCAGCTCCTGAGTCTTCTGGGCTGCAATCTTTCTGGTGTTGTTATATTCTTCAACATTTTCTACTCTAGCAGACAGAACACCATGATTGTCTACCAGTAGAGCTCTCAGAGAGGCCATCTCAGATTGCAGAGCAGCAATAGCAGCTGAGTTCTTCTCTTCCCCCTTTTTGATATCATCAATCATCGAAGTAGAGGGTAGAGAAGTAGGAAGATTATCCACAATGGCTTTCAAGTCCTCCTGACCGTTTTTGCATTCAGCAATTTACCCTTCCAACCTTTCATAGACCATTCTGAATCTCTCAGATTCAGCAGCGAGGGTAGCAGAAGCATCATCAGTAAAAACCCTGGCAGTCGACTTGAAATTCTGTAGAGTGTTGAAAAACTCTATCCTGGTGGCATATAAGCTGTCCTCCATAGCTTCTTTCAGCTTATTTCGATGATCCAGCAGCACTTGATGGACGTGTTTTTCAATCAGGGAGGGGGCAACAGACTTGGCGGCCAATAGAGTGGCTTTGACCTCCCTGATGTGATCATCAAAATAATCTTTAAGCTGACCTAAGATTGAAGGGGTTACCTGATCAGCTGGAGTGATCTCAAAGTTTGCTGCTAGAGGAATGAATTCTGACTCAGCTATTTCCAGGCAATCCAGTGCAACCCCATCTTTAAGCAATAGAGCACGGGCAACCTTCCTCAACCCTTCAGGGGATGTCAGCTGGGATGGTGCCTTAACCTCCAAGGCATCCATCAGAATTTCCTCCCATTCAGTAAATGTAGCTTCCCCCATCTCCTTTATCAGTTCCAGAAAGAAAGTAACTGGCCTTTTTCTTGCTTGTGCCCAGGTAAGACCATCAGCAAGAATGTCTTGATAGGCTGGGTATGGGATGAGTTCTGGGATGTAAAGGGATATGTGGGCTAGGGCGGTGATGATCATCCCTCGTTCAAGAGGCCCTTTTGAACGATGGTGAGATAGGCGTGCTTGTTTGGCCATTTCTGTGGGGGGAGTTGGGGTTTACAAGAATAATGGGTGCAGAGTGAGAGGGTTTGGGAATAGCTGAAGGCTCACCAGAGGTAGATATCTCCTCTGGTTCATTGCCGGCTGGAATTTGTGAGGGTGAAGGATCAGATAAGGGAGAGGAATGAGCTGACCTGATGGGTGAGGCAGCCAATGGTGTATCTGCTGATGGAGCATCTTTAGAGGAATGTAGAACCTCTGTCTCAGCAACTGAAGGCTCAGCTGATTCCCTTTCTTTTGACTCTTCTTCCCCTCCATCAGAGCCAGAGGCAGAATCCTCATCTGAACCAGCTCTCTCAGCTGATTCCTCATAAGCTTCCTCCTCTTCTGCATCAGAAGGTTCATCGACCAGTAGAGTAGCCTTCTCTGCTGAAGCTTTCTTCTCCTTCAGACTGCTCAGAGGAGCAGTATCATCATCATCATCATCAGAATCAAAGGAGAGCTTCCTTTGAACAGAAGTAGTTTCTTTCTTGGATTTCTTCATTCTCCCCCCTCCAGCAGGCTTTGAAGCCTTCCTCTTCTGCTTCTTTCCATGACCAGCAGAAGGACTAGGGACAACAGTTACTGGATCATCTCTGGAATCTGAGTCAGCTGGCCCAATGACATCCAAGTTACTTCCCCTCAGAAACTTGGTGTGGTTGTACTCAACAACCCAATCGTCATCCCACTTGTGTTGGGGTAGCAGATGATCCAAGATTATAGTAATCTTGGTAGCCATGGAGCACTTCGACTTGAAACTGTAAACCTGTTGTCCAGCCACTTCCTTCGCAACACATCTCTTTGACTCCTGTTCCAAGCGGAACCATAGCAGACTCACCCAGTCTGCTCGCACCCCATCAAGGATCTTGCGGGCCACGCTCAGGCGAAGTTTGGTAATGGCGTCCAAACTCCCCGGTTCTACCAAGATAACCTTGGTCACCACATCCATAAAAAACCGGAATCGTCTCCTCAACATAGACTTCTTCAGATTTGTGGTGGTATCCCTATGACTCTTCTTGGCCATAATCTTGAAAGTGTCCAGGTAGTCGGCTTCTTTGTATTTGTGTGGTTGAACACCAGAGGAGGATAGGCCAAAATGATTAGCAACTGCATCCTTGGAAATAACAACAGCTTTTCCATCAACCAAGGAGCCTATGGAGTTTGAACTAAATTGGGCCTTGAGAAGGAATTGAAAGGTGTAGAAGTTTAGGGTTTTATGGTCAGGGGGGTCATGGAGGTAAAGGTTCGGAGATTGTGATGTTGAAGAAGGTTTAGGATTTCTTGAATCTCTGGAACCCTAGTCGTGTTGAAATCGACACACATCTCTGCGTACATCTTTTGCTTGAACATCTTTTGCATAGCTTTAGATGCCATACCTTCAAAACAAAGATTAAGTGCACAGAGAATAATATGCAGGAATACTAAGAGAAGAAAGATTTAGGAGCAGAAGGTTTTCAGAAAGAGGTTAAAGGGGTATATATAGGAATCGAGGAAGATGAATAGTTTTTCCAAAATTAAAACCGATCAATTTTGATCGTATATTTGTATTTTGTATCACACAAATCAAAGGTCCAGATTAGATGACCTTTGAGAATTTTGGAGGTGATGAGTGGGTGTCAGGGTTTCGAAAGGTTTTGACCGCCAAAAGATTCGCCTTTTTGAAAAAAGGTAATGATGAAAAAGCTTTTTGAGAAATTTTAGGCGGTGAGAAATTAATTACAACTGACACCTTATTTTGAAAAAGGTAATAAATCCCCGAATTTTCGTAAGAGAAAAGATTTGATTGCCAATTTTCTAAAATTATTTTTAGAAATATGGGATTTATTAATTTTTGAAAAGATTTTATATCAAAAGGAAATTTTAAAACCGACATGAAGAAAAAAAAAACTTATCGAGAAGCTGACGTGGCAAAGTCAGCTGATAAGAGTGATCTTAATGAAAATCTTCTCTGCTCATCTGGGTCTATATAGTCAGCTAACATGGACCAGCTGAAGCAAGGTGGCCTTGTCTGACTTTCATAACTTATCCCTGGATCAAGTTAGACATAACAAGATAGAGAAAAGAAAAGAAAGAATAAGAAGACATACCAGATCAGCTGATGTGAGGATCAGCTGATTACATCAGCAGAGTAGTCCTCAGCTGGATACCAGCTGACTATCCATTTACCCAAAAACTTCCTTTCTAGATAACTGCACCTCCATCTATCATTCCTAACTCTGCTACTAATTCTCTGAATCTTACCTCTGCTAAAGGTTTGGTAAGCACATCTGCTCTCTGCTTCTCCGTATGAATCTTCTCCATCCTGATATCTCCCTTCTCAGCATGATCTCGAAGAAAATGATGTCTTATGTCCACATGCTTACATCTGGTATGGAGAACTGGATTCTGAGTAATGGCTATTGCACTTGTGCTATCACAGAAGATGGGTATCTCTTCTGTGATCACATGGTAGTCCCTCAGCTATTGTCTGATCCAGAGCAGCTGAGAACAGCAACTACCAGCAGCCATGTACTCTGCCTCTGTTGTGGAAGTAGCTACAGAAGTCTGCTTCTTGGAGAACCAAGATATCAGCTTACTTCCCAGAAACTGACATGTGCCAGAGGTTGATTTCCTATCAATCTTGCACCCTCCATAGTCAGAGTCTGAATACCCACTCAGCTGAAAGTTATCATCAGCTGGGTACCAGAGGCCTAGATTGTAAGTACCCTTCAAATACTTAACAATCTTCTTTGCTGCTTCCAGATGAGATTTCTTAGGATTTGCCTGAAACCTTGCACATACCCCTACTGCAAAGCTGATATCAGGTCTGCTGGCAGTGAGATATAGCAGAGAACCAATAAGTCCTCTATATTGTGTCTGATCCACTTTCTCACCAGCCTCATCTGGATCCATGCTAAAGTTTGCCATCATAGGAATCTTAGCTTCTCTGCTACTACTGATTCCAAATTTTTCTATCAAATTCTTGGCATACTTAGCTTGGCTAATGAAAGTTCCATTGGACATTTACTTCACCTGCAGTCCAAGGAAGTAAGTCATCTCCCCCATCATGGACATTTCAAACTTGCTGGTCATTAGCTTGCTAAACTGATCACACATTTGTTTGTTGGGAGAGCCGAAGATGATATCATCCACATAGATCTGCACTAAGAAGATATCATCTCCATCTTCTTTTCTGAACAAGGTTTTGTCTATCCTTCCTTTGCTGAATCCACTATCCAGTAGGAATTGTGATAGAGTATCATACCAAGCTCTAGGTGCCTGCTTTAGTTCATATAAAGCCTTCTGCAACCTATAAACCTTGTTCCCAATCTCAAATCCTGGTGGCTGTTCCACATAAACCTCTTCTGCCAGGATTCCATTCAGAAAAGCTGACTTGACATCCATCTGATATACCTTGAACCCTTTGAAAACAGCATAGGCCAGAAACAATCTGATGGCTTCTAGTCTTGCCACAGGAGCAAATGTCTCATCATAGTCAATCCCCTCTAACTGTGAATACCCCTGGGCTACTAGCCTTGCCTTGTTTCTAACCACTACATCATTTTAATCCTTTTTGTTCTTAAAGACCCACTTAGTGCCTATGACCTTCTGATGTTTGGGCCTCTCCACTAGAGTCCAAACTTCTTGTCTTGCAAACTGATTTAGCTCCTCTTGCATAGCTACAATCCAGTTTGGATCTTCAAGAGCTTCATAGATATTCCTGGGTTCTATCAGAGACACATAACAACTGAATTGAGCACCCAAATTTAGCTTTCTTCTGGTCTGAACACCTACACTTGGATCTCCTAGAATCTGTTCACCTGGGAAGTCAGACACCTTCTTCTTGCCCCTTTGAGGTGCCATAGTCTGCTCCTCTTGGGTGTTGTCTGATATTCCCCCTTGGTTAGTGTCAGGAGTCAATATGCCATCATCTTGTACTGATGAGGGCTTATCAGCTGATTTGGACTCATCATCTGAATCTGAATCTGATTCTATCCTAGGCACCACTACCTTAATCAAATCTGGCTTGTCTGACAGATTCAGCTGATCCACCTCTTCTGCTAGTTTCTCCTTGCTGTACTCATGAATAGATTCATCAAATACAACATGGGGTGTCTCCTCCACACAGAGAGAGACTTTATTAAAGACTCTATAGACTTTGCTACTTCCAGAATATCCTAAGAATATTCCTTCAGCAACTTTAGCATCAAAAGTCTTTAACTTAGTCTTTCCATTGTCATGGATGAAACACCTACACCAAAAAATATGGACAGAGGAAAGGTTAGGAGTTTTACCCTTGTACATTTCATAAGGAGTCTTCCCATCTCTCTTGACTGGTAGACACCTATTTTGGATGAAGCAAGCAGTGTTGATGGCTTCTGCCCAAAACCTTTGAGGAGACTGATATTCAACTAACATAGTCCTTGCTGCCTCCTTGAGAGTTCTGTTCTGGCAGCTGATGTCTCATGCTGAATACTATTGTCCCTGCAGTAGTCAGAAACAACAGAGTTAAGAAACTCAGTACCTTTATCACTTCTGATTCTGACTATGCTGAGCTCCAGCTCCTTCTGAATCCTCTTGAACAACTCCAACATCTTGACCATAGTCTCATTCTTCTTGAACAAGAACACTACCCAAGTGAATCTTGTATAGTCATCAACAATCACCAGTGTGTACTTCCTTCCATTGAAGCTAAGAGGTGAAACTGTTCCAAACAAGTCCATATGATGCAGTTGGAGTGCTTTTGATGTTGAAGTACTCTGCACATCTTTGAATGAGGCTTTAGTTTGCTTCCCTTTCTGACAAGCATCACACTTCTGCTCAGATGCAAACACCTCATTTGGTAGACCTCTGACTAGACCCTTCCTTGCAACCTTGTTAAGAGTCTTGAAGTTCAGATGACCTAGTCTTTTGTGCCAGAGCCAGCTGATCTCTGATGAGCTTTTAGCAACTAAACATGAATCAGCTGGACAACTTGCAAAATCTGCAAGATACATATTACCTCTTCTGAGGCCAGTTAGTAGCACCTGCTCATTTAAATCATTAATAACAAGACAAGAGTTCTTAGAGAATCTTACTGAATATCCCTTGTCACAGAATTGGGATACAAACAGAAGATTGTGCATGAGCCCTTCTACATAGTAGACTTCTTCAACTCTTGTTCCTTTGATCAGCAGGGTGATTACTCCTCTGGTGACTCCAAAATTGTTGTCACCGAACACAACTCTAGGCCCATCAAGCGTTACAAAGTCCTGGAGGAGATGCTTCTCAAAGGTCATGTGCTTTGAGCAACCGCTATCAATGTACCAGACATGACCCTTGGTTTCTCCTTTTTCTATAGGGCTGGAGTTTACCTGAAATTAAAACTCAGGCTTTAGGTACCCTATCTTTGGGTCCTGATTGGTTAGTATCGACTTTCTGGATCCACAGGTAGAGATCATCCTTATGAGGTTTAGGGGATCTCAACCTTCTACCATATTTGTCCACAAAAATCATCTCCCTCAGAGGATCTTTTCTGGGGCGATGAGTGATAACAACAGGTTTGTAGGTGGGCTGCTCAAAAGGATAATTTCGGCTTGAGCCTCCGAATGACTCATATACCTTAGCCGGTGAAGGCTTGCCTACTTTGGTTACATTAAAAGTAACCCAGGGCTGAGGTCTGTTTCGGTTGGGTTTACTCTGCTGAGATGACCCAGGTTTATCATTCCTCTTTTGATTCTGCTGAGGTCTCCTTGTCTTAGCTGAGCTATGACTTGGATTCCTCTTCTGGTCTCGGGGCTTCTGAGCTTTGGACTTATGTTGGTTGTCAGCAGGCTTCTGAGTTTTAGTACTCTTCTGCTCTGCTGAAACCTTGTGATCACCAGCAGACTTCTAAGCTTTGGAGCTCTTCTGTCCAGCTGGGACCTTTTCTATCCCTCTGCTCTTTTGCCCTTCTGATCCAGATGCAGGCTCAGCTGGCCCTTTACCCTTTCGAGGATCCCTAATTAATCCACTGTCACCTTTCTTCTTCTTCTGTGGTTTGGGTTTGGGATAACCAAGACCCCTTTTGTCATTCACAGTTTGTGAGGACTCAGCTATTTCAGACACGACATTCTTTGCCTTAGTCAGCTGGTCCACTTTCAGCTGAAGCTGCTGTGAATTTTTTATTGTCAGTTCATTCTGCTTGAAGAGTTCATCGAACTTAGCTGTCAGCCGATTATTTTCTTCACTCAAAACAGTATTCTCAGAAAGTAGCTTTTCTATCAGCTTCTCCTGTTCCTCACATTTTGCTATTAAGTCAGCAGACTTGTTAGCTTGTGAGTCATAGGATATCACTGGTAGTCTAGCATTTTCCAGATCCTGTCTCAAGCTTAGAACTTCAGCTTTCAGACTAGTGTTCTCCTCTTCCAGCTTAGAACAAACTTTTAAGGAGGATTGGAGATCAGATAACAACTTGTGTATATCTGACTCCATAGAATAGGTAGAGGAGCAAGATGAGCTAACAGAGGGGGTAGGAGAATTTACCTCTTCTACCTTAGCCATGAGGCAGATATCATCCTCTGATTCAAAATCAGATGAGGATGAGGATGAGCTGATATCCTGCTTCTCCTCCTCTGCCAGCAGAGCTCTCTTATCAGCGAACCTGCGATCTCTCTTGATCCTCTTCTCTTCTCTCTCCCTTGGGGTAAGCTGAGGACAATCATAACTGAGATGTCCTGGCTTGTTGCAAGTGAAACAAACACCATCTCCTCCTCTTCTGGGACTTGGTTCCCTCCTTCTCTCTGGAGACTTGTATCTGGTCTCCTGTTCATTTGATGGTCTTCTGGCATTAGATGACTTTTGATATCTTCTGGAATAATCACTCTTATTCTTCTTCCAATGGGATCTATACTTCTGGAACTTGTTTGACATCTTGTCAAACTTCTTGGTCAGCAAAGCAAGTTGCTCCTTTAAGCTCATGTCCTCTGGAGTAGAGGACTTCTCTTGACTATCAGCTGCAGCAGAGAAAGCGACATTCTTTGTGGATGATGAAGTTGGAGTCTCATCTTATTGGTCTTCTTCTTGGATATCGAACTCATGTGCCTTCAGATGAGATAGCAGTGTATGATGACTCATCTCAGATAGATTCTTTGTCTCTTTAATTACAGTCACCTTCACTCTCCATCTTGAAGTAAGAGATCTCAAAAATTTGTTATTAATCTCTTTCTCCGAGTAATCCTTTCCTAAGGAGCTTGCCTTATTCAGTATGTTTGTCAGCCTCATATCCAGCTGATCAATGGTTTCATCAACTTTCATTTTAAATGTGTCAAAGGTATGTAGAACGGCTTGAAGCTTGTTCTCTTTGATTTGATCTGTCCCTTCACACATTAAGGAGAGTTTCTCCCACATCTCCTTAGCGGTTTTGCACATCTTGATTTTCTCTCTATTTTCTTTGGAGAGAGTCTCGATGATATCTGTTCTGGCCACTTGATCTAAGTTGAAGAGTTTCCTTTCAGCATCGTTTAATTCACTCTTCTTCTTCTCTGTCTTCCTTCTTTCGCTGATCTCAGCTTCTGGAGTCTTGCCATCACTTACTCCTTCCCAGAAAAACTTGATTGGCCCTTCCTCCAGAACATCTAGCATTCGATCATGAATGGCTCCAAGGTGATTCTCCATTCTGAATTTCCAGTAATCATAATCTTCTATGGAGAACTCTGGCAACTTCCTCATCTTGGATCCACTCTTTTTGTAGGAAGACATATCTGCAAGTGATTAGATAAAAAGCACACACACAGTTTTCTAAAAACAGATTTTCAGGGATCAGTACAGGTGACCACCAAAAGCTTTTTCAGGCTGTGGTCTTTTGGACACACAGCTCTGATACCACTTGTTGGTCCCAAAGGCAGGTTTTAGGGAAGAATACCTTTGACCAAGTCTAGAACGGAGGGGGGGGGGGAATAGACTTGTAAGGATTCAAAAACCTTTTTCAAATTATCTTGCTTATTCAGAAAACCAACAGACTACTTGAGGTAGTCTGAATTTGAAAGTAGTGCGCTGTGAATAGTGCGAAAACATTTTTAATGAGAATCAGTTTTAGGTGATGTGCACAAATTATGGGCAGAAAGAAATACGACGAGACACAAGGGATTTATAATGGTTCAGACCAACTGTCCTACATCCACTCTGGGGCTCTCCACTAACTCACTTACACAGTTCGAGAGTACTACTCTCTTACAACTTATCAATGCTACAAACACAATTGACTTCTCACAGCTTCTACAGAGCTTTTACAAATAATAAGTATGAATGAGGTTCTTGAGTGCAAGTGATAATTCTGACAGAGTTTCGGCTAGCTTAATATGCGTGTAAATTCGATACTGAAATTATCACTGTTACTCTAATTTATAGGGTCAAATAACTAGCCGTTGTAATGGACTAGAAATCTGAGATCCTATAATCTCGTATTCAATCAATCATTGTGATTGATTGAATCTCCATCTTGATTCCCGTCAATCTTCGCGATTTACAATCAATCAAGTTTGTCCCCTTGATTGATTGATCTTCTATTCTGGGAATCTTCCTTCTATGTCGCAAGTCAACCCTTAAAATGATTCCGAAGAATCTGGGCTGAGCACAAGACCTCAGCTGATCTCTCTCCTCAGCTGGTGTATCAGTCTGCTGATACTTGGACCTCAGCTGATGTGCAGGTCTGCTGGTGTGCACCTCAACTGGTCTTCTTGACTTCGTCTGAATATGTCTTTTATCCATGGTCTTTGTCTTGTCTGCGGCATGCTCTCAGCTGATCAGCAGATCTTCTGATGTCAGCTGATCTGTCTCTTCTGATATCAACTGATCTGACTCTTCTGATATCAGTTGATGTTAACTCCTCTGATGATCTACTCTCGATACTCCAGTGTCAGCTGCTTAAATCTTCTGTCCTCTAAAATCAGCTAAGTCCTCAAGGTCTCAGCCGGTCTTCTCTTCTATGATAGCTTTGGATCTTCTAGGCAGCAAGGTAGATTCCCCCTCACTCGAACATATCTAATCCTAACTACTCATCAGCTGACTAACAGGTTCAGCTGGTCCTATTACAAACTGATTGGTTTATTATATCACCAAAACCCTGAGGATAGGTGCTTGGTTTTATGTGCCAAGGGACACGAGTAGCCAACTTTCTCTCTTAGGAACTGACCCCTGGGCGTTTTACAAGTCCCAGTCCTTCTAACCAACCAATCTCATTCCCTGAGTGGTTTGGTATTCTGGTTTCCAACTGAGATAGCTCTAGCAATACAAAACAATGCTAAATATTAGAGCTATCGATCTAAGCAAATACAGAGTGAATCCTACTACAACACTAGGGAAATTTAATTGCAGAGTGTTGCTTATAGTATGCTTTGAGAGCTAGGATTCTTGAGAGTTTTCTCTTGGAAATTTCCCGTTAACCTTGAATGGGTGCAAGGCTCTCCATATTTATAGGCAAGATTCAAAATAGATCCGTTGGAGGAGATCTAATCAAATCTTTCCTATTTTAGGGTGGTTGCAGGCTAGAAATACTGTTTGACCTAACCGCCATGCTTATTCTGGCAAGTCTGTCCCATCGCCTGCAACTTTGAGACGCATTAAATGCCGCATTAAATGCTACGCAGACTCCGTACACACGTGTCGAAAGATCATTGGCTCTCCGTTCTAACGGCTAGTTGACTTTCAGACATTTGTCCTTCCTTGTATATTCAATACTCTGAGTCTCTTGTTAATAACTCAGTCTGAATGTTTGTCTTCATTGGAGTCTTACTGACATTCTCTTTGTCTCTTGTCCCATAGCATAAATAACCTTTTTGCCTTGGACTTACATG
>JAPKLY010004062.1:0-2500 GCA_026898435.1 Prunella vulgaris
AAATTAAATAAAAAAATTACAACATATAGAGAAACTGTCTTTATTGATATAATGTAATTTTTATGTAGTATGATTTGGAGTTGGTTTTTGTCAAAAATTCACATGTGTTTGTGGAGGAGTACTTGAAGAGACCCGACTATGTCGAGCTCATGAGAAGACTCGGTGCCTTGGGTGATGGTAAAGACGACCAAAGTAAGTTTTCAATATCTCCACTAATATCCAAATTTGGAAGCAGCACTTGGGTGCACAATTGATATTGTTCAATGAAAACAATTAATGCTGACCAATTAATAATTTTTAGTGAAATTATTAATACCATTTAAAAATGCATGCACGATACAACAGGTGCATTAACTTCAAAGTGGGACCACTACGTTGTTTCAAAATAAACAGCACTAGTTGTTCTTTAGCTGATTGGTAAAAACCGGTGGTTTCAGGCACATTGTCTCCAGATGAATGGGAGGTGGCCTACTTATATTGTTCGTTCGTGTTGAGAAAGGTAGGAATCAAACTTTTTTTAACAAATAAATGTGGTTGATGTTAACATTGGAGTTAAATATATTGTTACATGTTTTGCAGCGAGGAGAGCCGGCTCAAAGCCGAGGTAACAGTAGACGGGACAAAGGGAAGATGAACCTCTCCAAGGACGATATCTTGTACGTTAGTGAACAAGTGTAACTGCAAGTTTGAACTTCAGTTACAATCGGAGCATGTTGGGGACAGCTTAAAGCCTAGTAAACATTAATTAGGTTCGATGTTATGTTTCTGTCCCAGTGTAACTTAGCATAATTGGTGACTGATTTTCATGATCATATGCTGCTGCCTTTCTATTGTAACTTTAAACTCTTTTTAACCAATGCTGGAGCAGAAACATTCATGGCAGAAGGTTGCTAACTAATTCGTCACTTTGAGAGATTATCTTTTAGGCGGTGATTGGTAGCCAATATTAGGGGTTATAAATTTTGCAAGTAAAATTCATATAATGTTATTAGGTAGGTAGAAAAATTACATAAAATTAATCCTAAAAAGTAATTTCATTTGGTAGGGTGTAATATAGAGAGAGAAATTAATTTCACTTGATAGGATATAATATGTAGATATATAAGAATAAAAGTTACTATTTAAGTCATATAAAGATTATAAGGTGGGGAAGGTGAGATAAGTCAATACAAAATTTTACTTCCATCCGTTTCCTTATAAGTAGTTCATAATTTTTGGACATAATTATTAAGAAATGTATAAAAATATTAATATAGTACAGGTGATGTGATGAAGAAAAGTGAAAAAGTAATGAGAATAGTGTAAAATTATTGAAAATAATAATAAAAAAGTGAATAGTAATTTCTTAAAAAAATAAATAAACAATATATAGTGAGAATGACGAAAATAGCAAAATGCAATTTATAGTGGGACAGAGAGAGTATATTATATTCCTTATATCCCTACCAAGCACCTACCTAGATGTCGAGTGAAGAGTAAGTTGATGTTTGGTTGAGGACTTTTGTAATTGAGTAATGGTAATCAAAGTCATAGTGTGTGTTTGGAATAATTCTACTATGACTTTGATTTTCAAAAACTAAGAAATCAACCATAGTTTAGCTATATGAGAACTATAACTTTCATTCCATACCCTTTTCATTCCTATACCCTTTACATTTCTTACAATTATACCAAACGCTCCCTAAGTTTATAAATTATTTGCACTGTGGAACTCACACGAAATAGATACATAGAAATTCGTGTAACGATTCACTACAAATCGGATTTGAGTAGGTTCGGATGAGTCGAGTGTAAATTGTTTTATCACAAATTTTATTTGCACAATAGTGATGAAGGAAATCGAGTGTAAATTGTTCATCACAAATTTTATTTGCAGAATAGTGATGAAGAAAATACTGAAAACACCTAAAATATCTGTGTTGAAATTTTTTGTATATGTCATGAACTTCGACATCTAACTGTATAATAAGATGGCAAAGCATATATTTTAAATAACCCATACATAATACACTTTAAATTACGAGTTATTTCACTATAGTAAAAAAAAAACAAATTGAAAGAGATGATAAATTTGATTTCAACGTTTTATTAAAAAGTATAAACTAAAAGACATGAAAAGTAATAGTCATTATCACTAAAAAAAATATATTACTCCCTCCGTCTATTGTCATGGGCACGAAAATAAAAAAATAAATAAATATTTGAATGTATAATTAAATAAAAAAATAAAAAATTAAACTTTATTCACTTTTGTAAATATAATTTTTTTATTTTTAAATATGTAAAAATAAAATTGAAACGTCCAACTGGAAAGGAGGGAGTACTTGATTACTAAAGAATACAAACTTTTTAAATAAAAAATATTACAAATTAATTTATATTTAAACAAATTTCACAGCACAAACCCTAAAATGACAGGAAAAGATACAAATAAACAAATAGATTCAAATATTTATACATACAATATACATATTTTGAACTTTTTCATTCATTTTTTTAA
>JAPKLY010004062.1:10000-15956 GCA_026898435.1 Prunella vulgaris
CAAATGATTGAACAACCGGGAGCAATTTACTTACGATACTTAGTTGACATTCATAAAAAGTATCTATTGAATTATGAGTTCAATACATCCTCTTTAGCAGAAAGACGGGTATTCCTTGCTCATTATCAGACAATCACTTATTCACAAACTTCGTGTGGGACTAATACTTTGCATTTCCCATCTCATGGAAAACCCTTTTCGCTCCGCTTAGCCTTATCCCCCTCTAGGGGGATTTTAGTGATAGGTTCTATAGGAACTGGACGATCCTATTTGGTCAAATACCTAGCAACAAACTCCTATGTTCCTTTCATTACGGTATTTCTGAACAAGTTCCTGGATAACAAGCCTAAAGGTTTTCTTTTTGATGATATCGATATTGATGCTAGTGACGATATTGATGCTAGTGACAATATTGATCGTGACCTTGATACGGAGCTGGAACTGCTAACTATGATGAATGCGCTAACTATGGATAGGATGCCGGAAATAGACCGATTTTATATCACCCTTCAATTCGAATTGGCAAAAGCAATATCTCCTTGCATAATATGGATTCCAAACATTCATGATCTGGATGTGAATGAGTCGAATTACTTATCCCTCGGTCTATTAGTGAACCATTTCTCTGAAAGATGTTCCACTAGAAATATTCTTGTTATTGCTTCGACTCATATTCCCCAAAAAGTGGATCCCGCTCTAATAGCTCCGAATAAATTAAATACGTGCATTAAGATACGAAGGCTTCTTATTCCACAACAACGAAAGCACTTTTTCACTCTTTCATATACTAAGGGATTTCACTTGGAAAAGAAAATGTTCCATACTAACGGATTCGGGTCCATAACCATGGGTTCCAATGCAAGAGATCTTGTAGCACTTACCAATGAGGCCCTATCGATTAGTATTACACAGAAGAAATCAATTATAGACACTAATACAATTAGATCTTCTCTTCATAGACAAACTTGGGATTTGCGATCCCAGGTAAGATCGGTTCAGGATCATGGGATCCTTTTCTATCAGATAGGAAGGGCTGTAGCACAAAATGTACTTCTAAGTAATTGCCCCATAGATCCTATATCTATCTATATGAAGAAGAAATCATGTAACGAAGGGGATTCTTATTTGTACAAATGGTACTTCGAACTTGGAACGAGCATGAAAAAATTAACGATACTTCTTTATCTTTTGAGTTGTTCTGCCGGATCGGTCGCTCAAGATCTTTGGTCTCTACCCGGACCCGATGAAAAAAATGGGATCACTTCTTATGGACTCATTGAGAATGATTCGGATCTAGTTCATGGCCTATTAGAAGTAGAAGGCGCTCTGGTGGGATCTTCACGGACAGAAAAAGATTGCAGTCCGTTTGATAATGATCGAGTTACATTGCTTCTTCAGCCCGAACCGAGGAATCCCTTAGATATGATGCAAAATGGATCTTGTTCTATCTTTGATCAGAGATTTGTCTATGAAAAATATGAATCGGAGTTTGAAGAAGGGAAGGGGGAAGGAGCCCTCGACCCGCAACAGATAGAGAAGGATTTATTCAATCACATAGTTTGGGCTCCTAGAATATGGCGCCCTTGGGCCTTTCTATTTGATTGTATCGAAAGGCCCAATGAATTGGGATTTCCCTATTGGTCCGGGTCATTCCGGGGCAAGCGGATCATTTATGATGAAGAGGATGAGCTTCAAGAGAATGATTCGGAGTTCTTGCAGAGTTGAACCATGCAGTATCAGACACGAGATAGATCTTCCAAAGAACAAGGCCTTTTTCAAATAAGCCAATTCATTTGGGACCCTGCGGATCCGCTCTTTTTCCTATTCAAAGATCAGCCCCCTGGCTCTGTGTTTTCACATAGAGAATTATTTGCAGATGAAGAGATGTCAAAGGGGCTTCTTACTTCCCAAATGGATCCTCCTACATCTATATATAAACGCTGGTTTATCAAGAATACACAAGAAAAGCACTTCGAATTGTTGATTAATCGGCAGAGATGGCTTAGAACCAATAGTTCATTATCTAATGGATCTTTCCGTTCTAATACTCTATCCGAGAGTTATCAGTATTTATCAACTCTGTTCCTATCTAACGGAACGCTATTGGATCAAATGACAAAGACATTGTTAAGAAAAAGATGACTTTTCCCGGATGAAATGAAAATTGGATTCATGGAACAGGAGAAAGATTTCCCATTCCTTAGCCAGAAAGATATGTGGCAATGAAAGAGGGATTCGGTGGAACAGAATGGACTGGGTGGTAAAGTGGTGGAAACGCTTCTTTCTTCCATATTTTGGACCTTAGCTCCATGGAACAATATGTTACTGCTGAAACACGGAAGAATTGAAATCTTAGATCAAAACACTATGTATGGATGGTATGAACTGCCCAAACAAGAATTCTTGAACAGCAAACAACCAGTTCAGATATTCACGACCAAGAAGTAAAATACTTAAATTTGCAAAATTTAAAGAAAAGTAACAGAAGTCAACTCACAGTCCAAACATAGCATAAATCTTCCCCTAAAAACTATGAACATGAAAAAAAACTGATTAAAAACTTGAGTAGCTTCGGCAAATTCAACCTCATACTAATACTATAATTAAGCTCTCTTGAGCAAGATGACAAGTATAGCCATCACAGCCAACCCCATGATCGATCCTTCCATAATAGCGTCGGCACCTTTACCATCGGCCTTACCTCCAAAGAGATCTTTGAAGTAATCAGACAAGCTGCTCAGCATATTAATTACTCCGCACTTCATCTTCTGGAAAAACTCATTAAACCCGCTCGATTCTGTATTCTCACCCGAGTCCTCTGCTGCGTTGTTTGCATCACAATCACAATCACTAGCATACTCCATACTATAACTACTTCCGGCACAGGCAAGACCTTCATTTGAAAAAGTAACATCAAATCATTGCAACGATATGACTTGAATAAGTGCAACTATTGACCAATTAATTGGGAAGTAAGGGTACTCACATGCCCTTTCGGATTTTAGAAAGTTCTGAAGTTCTTTATTTTGCAAGACAGCAGTCCAAACATTCTGATCAGAAGCAATAGAGGCAACAACATCCTACCAAAATGCACGACACAAGATGTCAGTCATATACCACAATGCAAAATATATACACATAATACAGAGTAGTGATGTGGAGTCCGACGGTCGGTTTCTTATGCCCAAAAGCTTCATAGAACTCCTGCATACAGTAGCACAGTACAAGTCATTTATGCTGATGGTGGGTTCCATAGAAAACCCCACCATCGGGCTGCATACATATATGTCTAAAGTCTTTTAGAGTCCGTTTTGTGAAAAATCAATACAGCAATTGAAAGACTGACATAACTTAAGCTACAGAATTATGAATATACCTTTGGAACATGAGAATATCATTCTGACAATAAGCAACAAGCGGTACCTCATATATAATTTTCACTAGGCAAAAAGTGGACACGATCAAATAGAAGTTCCCACAGAAGCTATGTTCAAAAGGCCTATATACTAAATCAGTGCATATTAGTAAACCCTCAACGCACATTAATGTACACGAAAGTTGTATACTACTCCCTCCGTCCCAAGATAAATTTCACATTTTCCTTATATGGATGTCCCAACTCTTTTTTCACACCCCAAAAAAGGAAACAACTCACACTCACAAAAGTCAATAAAGTACACTTTTTATATTTTATTATTTAATTTTACACTCACATACTTTACTTTTTCTTAATATGCGTGAAAGTCCACCTATGAAGAAAATGTTGGGACGGAGGGAGTACGTTTTATGTTCCAACAGCATCTCCAATGGAAGATTGTAGGCCCCAAAACCCATATGAAAAATTCAAACCAAGTTGAAAACTTGAAATATTGACAAGTGTGAACTCAGTAGAAAAGAGACCAGAAATCACTTATTTGACAAGTTGCACAAAATGAAAACAAAAATTCCACCCATTAACTTTAGATGCGCAAAGAAAACACATTTACAAATTCAACATATTGAGTCCGTAATTAAGTTGGACCAACTGCTGGAGGTAAAGAGTTTCTCTTGAACGAAATACGATCGAGCTTTTACCTTTGCCTTTGCACTTTCATGTAGAAGCTTAAATGCCCGAATAGCAGGAGCAGGAAGAGACGGGACACCAAAAGTCTCAGTTGTTACACAAGCTTTGGTCTTGATATCCTCTATGTGAGCCAGACCAGAGCCCTGACCTGCTACACTGGAACTTTCATATCCAATTGATTTGGAAGGTGATAGATATGTCCTGCAATTTTATATTATCATCATTTTGACAGAAGTTTCAATTTTAGCAAGCAAGCAACACTGGAAAACAGAAGTCGTACAAAGCCCACAACACAAATCTTTTTTGCAGAAACATAAGGCCTGCTTAAAAACTAAAGCTTGTGGATACTATAGGAAAATTTAATGAGGTATAGATAACGAAAGATGATGTCTTTTCATTGAGTCCCTTTTAATATTATCGACATAAGAATATAATCAACTAAACCACATATTACAAGTCTAATTGCTATCAATGTGGACACAAAATAATATTTCATTAGGGAGAATTTCTATGTTAAGTATCCAAAAGTTGTAAATTTAAATGATGTCCAATTTTCTTAACTAAAGTATTATTTCGTACACTTACATTCTATATAAGTTATATGGAATTTAGGATAGAGAATAGAGAATTGTGAAATGATATAGAAAACTATATGAGGTATTAAGGGGAAACAATCTTCAACGTTCATTATAGACGTGAACTTCTATATAAACAGAGGAAAGATTTCATTAGTAAATCATCTCATAAGTATGATAGTAATACAAGTAACCATGTAATTCAATTTGTGGACAGAAACTGCACATATAATACACTACTTTAAATAGATATGTATAAATATTAGAGCAATAAAGGTAAAAAAAGATTACTTCTCAAGTGCCATGGACAGATCAGATATGGCCTCTTTAGCTTCCTGAAGAGTGGGAAGGCCGCCAAAGACAACCCTTGTCAACATCGGCTCATGGTTCACGCACTCCCAATCATCGAACGCCAGATTCTCATCCAACACCAAGCAAGGCTTCTCTACGCCACTACTCTCCAAATTCGACGCCACCAGCCTCACATCATCCACCGATGCTGCCACCGAATGGCCCGAAAATGGCATACGGCCGGACGCGAATGTGAAATGCTCCGCCGGGATGCTGCGGAGACCACCAGTTACAGCGGTCATCCCCAGTACCTTAGCTGCAGACCTGATCGTTCCACCTCCCATTTTCGCGTGAATGACTTGGATTGAAACCCTAATGAAATTGATATGAATGAATTTGGAAATGAGAATAAAATGGATGTTAGATCTTTTCCTGAGAAATTGAAGGATCAGTTAGTAGAGAAACTATTAAAGTACACGTGTATTTCGATTATTATATACACGTGTATTTCGATTATTATATTAGACCCACAAGATATTGATAATATTTGAAAATTATTCATAAATATTACGAAAATCTAATATATATATATATATATATATATATTTCCATTAAAATTTAATTTGTCAAGAAGCAAAATTTTTAATTGATCTTATACAAATAGAGGATTTTTTTTTTCTTCATATTTTTTTATTTGCATTTATTTTTTTGGAAATATAATGTCAATAATTATAAAATTAAAATATCTCACACTCCAAACAACACATTTATAGCTTATAGGTAATGTCTATGTGAATATGATGTCGAGTGCATTTCTGCTCAATTTTTGTAAATTTACTTATAAAAAAAAGTTAATTTTATTAAATGTTACAATATTTTTATATTTTTTAAATTACTATATAAAATTTTAAAATTTATAATTTAATGCACAAACTTTTTAAATTTTATAATGAATACCACTATTCATACCTCAAAATTTTCTAAATATTTCTAATTTGTTAAACATATTCCAATAAAATTTAAAAAA
>JAPKLY010004063.1:0-2500 GCA_026898435.1 Prunella vulgaris
AAATTAAATAAAAAAATTACAACATATAGAGAAACTGTCTTTATTGATATAATGTAATTTTTATGTAGTATGATTTGGAGTTGGTTTTTGTCAAAAATTCACATGTGTTTGTGGAGGAGTACTTGAAGAGACCCGACTATGTCGAGCTCATGAGAAGACTCGGTGCCTTGGGTGATGGTAAAGACGACCAAAGTAAGTTTTCAATATCTCCACTAATATCCAAATTTGGAAGCAGCACTTGGGCGCACAATTGATATTGTTCAATGAAAACAATTAATGCTGACCAATTAATAATTTTTAGTGAAATTATTAATACCATTTAAAAATGCATGCACGATACAACAGGTGCATTAACTTCGAAGTGGGACCACTACGTTGTTTCAAAATAAACAGCACTAGTTGTTCTTTAGCTGATTGGTAAAAACCGGTGGTTTCAGGCACATTGTCTCCAGATGAATGGGAGGTGGCCTACTTATATTGTTCGTTCGTGTTGAGAAAGGTAGGAATCAAACTTTTTTTAACAAATAAATGTGGTTGATGTTAACATTGGAGTTAAATATATTGTTACATGTTTTGCAGCGAGGAGAGCCGGCTCAAAGCCGAGGTAACAGTAGACGGGACAAAGGGAAGATGAACCTCTCCAAGGACGATATCTTGTACGTTAGTGAACAAGTGTAACTGCAAGTTTGAACTTCAGTTACAATCGGAGCATGTTGGGGACAGCTTAAAGCCTAGTAAACATTAATTAGGTTCGATGTTATGTTTCTGTCCCAGTGTAACTTAGCATAATTGGTGACTGATTTTCATGATCATATGCTGCTGCCTTTCTATTGTAACTTTAAACTCTTTTTAACCAATGCTGGAGCAGAAACATGCATGGCAGAAGGTTGCTAACTTATTCGTCATTTTGAGAGATTATCTTTTAGGCGGTGATTGGTAGCCAATATTAGGGGTTATAAATTTTGCAAGTAAAATTCATATAATGTTATTAGGTAGGTAGAAAAATTACATAAAATTAATCCTAAAAAGTAATTTCATTTGGTAGGGTGTAATATAGAGAGAAAAATTAATTTCACTTGATAGGATATAATATGTAGATATATAAGAATAAAAGTTACTATTTAAGTCATATAAAGATTATAAGGTGGGGAAGGTGAGATAAGTCAATGCAAAATTTAATTTCCATCCGTTTCCTTATAGGTCGTTCATAATTTTTGGACATGATTATTAAGAAATGTATAAAAATATTAATATAGTACAGGTGATGTGATGAAGAAAAGTGAAAAAATAATGAGAATAGTGTAAAATTATTGAAAATAATAATAAAAAAGTGAATAGTAATTTCTTAAAAAAATAAATAAACAATATATAATGAGATAGACGAAAATAGCAAAATGCAATTTATAGTGGGACAGAGAGAGTATATTATATTCCTTATATCCCTACCAAGCACCTACCTAGATGTCGAGTGAAGAGTAAGGTGATGTTTGGTTGAGGACTTTTGTAATTGAGTAATGGTAATCAAAGTCATAGTGTGTGTTTGGAATAATTCTACTATGACTTTGATTTTCAAAAACTAAGAAATCAACCATAGTTTAGCTATATGAGAACTATAACTTTCATTCCATACCCTTTTCATTCCTATACCCTTTACATTTCTTACAATTATACCAAACGCTCCCTAAGTTTATAAATTATTTGCACTGTGGAACTCACACGAAATAGATACATAGAAATTCGTGTAACGATTCAATACAAATCAGATTTGAGTAGGTTCGGATGAGTCGAGTGTAAATTGTTTTATCACAAATTTTATTTGCACAATAGTGATGAAGGAAATCGAGTGTAAATTGTTCATCACAAATTTTATTTGCAGAATAGTGATGAAGAAAATACTGAAAACACCTAAAATATCTGTGTTGAAATTTTTTGTATATGTCATGAACTTCGACATCTAACTGTATAATAAGATGGCAAAGCATATATTTTAAATAACCCATACATAATACACTTTAAATTACGAGTTATTTCACTATAGTAAAAAAAAAACAAATTGAAAGAGATGATAAATTTGATTTCAACGTTTTATTAAAAAGTATAAACTAAAAGACATGAAAAGTAATAGTCATTATCACTAAAAAAAATATATTACTCCCTCCGTCTATTGTCATGGGCACGAAAATAAAAAAATAAATAAATATTTGAATGTATAATTAAATAAAAAAATAAAAAATTAAACTTTATTCACTTTTGTAAATATAATTTTTTTATTTTTAAATATGTAAAAATAAAATTGAAACGTCCAACTGGAAAGGAGGGAGTACTTGATTACTAAAGAATACAAACTTTTTAAATAAAAAATATTACAAATTAATTTATATTTAAACAAATTTCACAGCACAAACCCTAAAATGACAGGAAAAGATACAAATAAACAAATAGATTCAAATATTTATACATACAATATACATATTTTGAACTTTTTCATTCATTTTTTTAA
>JAPKLY010004063.1:10000-15956 GCA_026898435.1 Prunella vulgaris
CAAATGATTGAACAACCGGGAGCAATTTACTTACGATACTTAGTTGACATTCATAAAAAGTATCTATTGAATTATGAGTTCAATACATCCTCTTTAGCAGAAAGACGGGTATTCCTTGCTCATTATCAGACAATCACTTATTCACAAACTTCGTGTGGGACTAATACTTTGCATTTCCCATCTCATGGAAAACCCTTTTCGCTCCGCTTAGCCTTATCCCCCTCTAGGGGGATTTTAGTGATAGGTTCTATAGGAACTGGACGATCCTATTTGGTCAAATACCTAGCAACAAACTCCTATGTTCCTTTCATTACGGTATTTCTGAACAAGTTCCTGGATAACAAGCCTAAAGGTTTTCTTTTTGATGATATCGATATTGATGCTAGTGACGATATTGATGCTAGTGACAATATTGATCGTGACCTTGATACGGAGCTGGAACTGCTAACTATGATGAATGCGCTAACTATGGATAGGATGCCGGAAATAGACCGATTTTATATCACCCTTCAATTCGAATTGGCAAAAGCAATATCTCCTTGCATAATATGGATTCCAAACATTCATGATCTGGATGTGAATGAGTCGAATTACTTATCCCTCGGTCTATTAGTGAACCATTTCTCTGAAAGATGTTCCACTAGAAATATTCTTGTTATTGCTTCGACTCATATTCCCCAAAAAGTGGATCCCGCTCTAATAGCTCCGAATAAATTAAATACGTGCATTAAGATACGAAGGCTTCTTATTCCACAACAACGAAAGCACTTTTTCACTCTTTCATATACTAAGGGATTTCACTTGGAAAAGAAAATGTTCCATACTAACGGATTCGGGTCCATAACCATGGGTTCCAATGCAAGAGATCTTGTAGCACTTACCAATGAGGCCCTATCGATTAGTATTACACAGAAGAAATCAATTATAGACACTAATACAATTAGATCTTCTCTTCATAGACAAACTTGGGATTTGCGATCCCAGGTAAGATCGGTTCAGGATCATGGGATCCTTTTCTATCAGATAGGAAGGGCTGTAGCACAAAATGTACTTCTAAGTAATTGCCCCATAGATCCTATATCTATCTATATGAAGAAGAAATCATGTAACGAAGGGGATTCTTATTTGTACAAATGGTACTTCGAACTTGGAACGAGCATGAAAAAATTAACGATACTTCTTTATCTTTTGAGTTGTTCTGCCGGATCGGTCGCTCAAGATCTTTGGTCTCTACCCGGACCCGATGAAAAAAATGGGATCACTTCTTATGGACTCATTGAGAATGATTCGGATCTAGTTCATGGCCTATTAGAAGTAGAAGGCGCTCTGGTGGGATCTTCACGGACAGAAAAAGATTGCAGTCCGTTTGATAATGATCGAGTTACATTGCTTCTTCAGCCCGAACCGAGGAATCCCTTAGATATGATGCAAAATGGATCTTGTTCTATCTTTGATCAGAGATTTGTCTATGAAAAATATGAATCGGAGTTTGAAGAAGGGAAGGGGGAAGGAGCCCTCGACCCGCAACAGATAGAGAAGGATTTATTCAATCACATAGTTTGGGCTCCTAGAATATGGCGCCCTTGGGCCTTTCTATTTGATTGTATCGAAAGGCCCAATGAATTGGGATTTCCCTATTGGTCCGGGTCATTCCGGGGCAAGCGGATCATTTATGATGAAGAGGATGAGCTTCAAGAGAATGATTCGGAGTTCTTGCAGAGTTGAACCATGCAGTATCAGACACGAGATAGATCTTCCAAAGAACAAGGCCTTTTTCAAATAAGCCAATTCATTTGGGACCCTGCGGATCCGCTCTTTTTCCTATTCAAAGATCAGCCCCCTGGCTCTGTGTTTTCACATAGAGAATTATTTGCAGATGAAGAGATGTCAAAGGGGCTTCTTACTTCCCAAATGGATCCTCCTACATCTATATATAAACGCTGGTTTATCAAGAATACACAAGAAAAGCACTTCGAATTGTTGATTAATCGGCAGAGATGGCTTAGAACCAATAGTTCATTATCTAATGGATCTTTCCGTTCTAATACTCTATCCGAGAGTTATCAGTATTTATCAACTCTGTTCCTATCTAACGGAACGCTATTGGATCAAATGACAAAGACATTGTTAAGAAAAAGATGACTTTTCCCGGATGAAATGAAAATTGGATTCATGGAACAGGAGAAAGATTTCCCATTCCTTAGCCAGAAAGATATGTGGCAATGAAAGAGGGATTCGGTGGAACAGAATGGACTGGGTGGTAAAGTGGTGGAAACGCTTCTTTCTTCCATATTTTGGACCTTAGCTCCATGGAACAATATGTTACTGCTGAAACACGGAAGAATTGAAATCTTAGATCAAAACACTATGTATGGATGGTATGAACTGCCCAAACAAGAATTCTTGAACAGCAAACAACCAGTTCAGATATTCACGACCAAGAAGTAAAATACTTAAATTTGCAAAATTTAAAGAAAAGTAACAGAAGTCAACTCACAGTCCAAACATAGCATAAATCTTCCCCTAAAAACTATGAACATGAAAAAAAACTGATTAAAAACTTGAGTAGCTTCGGCAAATTCAACCTCATACTAATACTATAATTAAGCTCTCTTGAGCAAGATGACAAGTATAGCCATCACAGCCAACCCCATGATCGATCCTTCCATAATAGCGTCGGCACCTTTACCATCGGCCTTACCTCCAAAGAGATCTTTGAAGTAATCAGACAAGCTGCTCAGCATATTAATTACTCCGCACTTCATCTTCTGGAAAAACTCATTAAACCCGCTCGATTCTGTATTCTCACCCGAGTCCTCTGCTGCGTTGTTTGCATCACAATCACAATCACTAGCATACTCCATACTATAACTACTTCCGGCACAGGCAAGACCTTCATTTGAAAAAGTAACATCAAATCATTGCAACGATATGACTTGAATAAGTGCAACTATTGACCAATTAATTGGGAAGTAAGGGTACTCACATGCCCTTTCGGATTTTAGAAAGTTCTGAAGTTCTTTATTTTGCAAGACAGCAGTCCAAACATTCTGATCAGAAGCAATAGAGGCAACAACATCCTACCAAAATGCACGACACAAGATGTCAGTCATATACCACAATGCAAAATATATACACATAATACAGAGTAGTGATGTGGAGTCCGACGGTCGGTTTCTTATGCCCAAAAGCTTCATAGAACTCCTGCATACAGTAGCACAGTACAAGTCATTTATGCTGATGGTGGGTTCCATAGAAAACCCCACCATCGGGCTGCATACATATATGTCTAAAGTCTTTTAGAGTCTGTTTTGTGAAAAATCAATACAGCAATTGAAAGACTGACATAACTAAAGCTACAGAATTATGAATATACCTTTGGAACATGAGAATATCATTCTGACAATAAGTAACAAGCGGTACCTCATATATAATTTTCACTAGGCAAAAAGTGGACACGATCAAATAGAAGTTCCCACAGAAGCTATGTTCAATAGGCCTATATACTAAATCAGTGCATATTAGTAAACCCTCCACGCACATTAATGTACACGAAAGTTGTATACTACTCCCTCCGTCCCAAGATAAATTTCACACTTTCCTTATATGGATGTCCCAACTCTTTTTTCACACCCCAAAAAAGCAAACAACTCACACTCACAAAAGTCAATAAAGTACACTTTTTATATTTTATTATTTAATTTTACACTCACATACTTTACTTTTTCTTAATATGCGTGAAAGTCCACCTATGAAGAAAATGTTGGGACGGAGGGAGTACGTTTTATGTTCCAACAGCATCTCCAATGGAAGATTGTAGGCCCCAAAACCCATATGAAAAATTCAAACCAAGTTGAAAACTTGAAATATTGACAAGTGTGAACTCAGTAGAAAAGAGACCAGAAATCACTTATTTGACAAGTTGCACAAAATGAAAACAAAAATTCCACCCATTAACTTTAGATGCGCAAAGAAAACACATTTACAAATTCAACATATTGAGTCCGTAATTAAGTTGGACCAACTGCTGGAGGTAAAGAGTTTCTCTTGAACGAAATACGATCGAGCTTTTACCTTTGCCTTTGCACTTTCATGTAGAAGCTTAAATGCCCGAATAGCAGGAGCAGGAAGAGACGGGACACCAAAAGTCTCAGTTGTTACACAAGCTTTGGTCTTGATATCCTCTATGTGAGCCAGACCAGAGCCCTGACCTGCTACACTGGAACTTTCATATCCAATTGATTTGGAAGGTGATAGATATGTCCTGCAATTTTATATTATCATCATTTTGACAGAAGTTTCAATTTTAGCAAGCAAGCAACACTGGAAAACAGAAGTCGTACAAAGCCCACAACACAAATCTTTTTTGCAGAAACATAAGGCCTGCTTAAAAACTAAAGCTTGTGGATACTATAGGAAAATTTAATGAGGTATAGATAACGAAAGATGATGTCTTTTCATTGAGTCCCTTTTAATATTATCGACATAAGAATATAATCAACTAAACCACATATTACAAGTCTAATTGCTATCAATGTGGACACAAAATAATATTTCATTAGGGAGAATTTCTATGTTAAGTATCCAAAAGTTGTAAATTTAAATGATGTCCAATTTTCTTAACTAAAGTATTATTTCGTACACTTACATTCTATATAAGTTATATGGAATTTAGGATAGAGAATAGAGAATTGTGAAATGATATAGAAAACTATATGAGGTATTAAGGGGAAACAATCTTCAACGTTCATTATAGACGTGAACTTCTATATAAACAGAGGAAAGATTTCATTAGTAAATCATCTCATAAGTATGATAGTAATACAAGTAACCATGTAATTCAATTTGTGGACAGAAACTGCACATATAATACACTACTTTAAATAGATATGTATAAATATTAGAGCAATAAAGGTAAAAAAAGATTACTTCTCAAGTGCCATGGACAGATCAGATATGGCCTCTTTAGCTTCCTGAAGAGTGGGAAGGCCGCCAAAGACAACCCTTGTCAACATCGGCTCATGGTTCACGCACTCCCAATCATCGAACGCCAGATTCTCATCCAACACCAAGCAAGGCTTCTCTACGCCACTACTCTCCAAATTCGACGCCACCAGCCTCACATCATCCACCGATGCTGCCACCGAATGGCCCGAAAATGGCATACGGCCGGACGCGAATGTGAAATGCTCCGCCGGGATGCTGCGGAGACCACCAGTTACAGCGGTCATCCCCAGTACCTTAGCTGCAGACCTGATCGTTCCACCTCCCATTTTCGCGTGAATGACTTGGATTGAAACCCTAATGAAATTGATATGAATGAATTTGGAAATGAGAATAAAATGGATGTTAGATCTTTTCCTGAGAAATTGAAGGATCAGTTAGTAGAGAAACTATTAAAGTACACGTGTATTTCGATTATTATATACACGTGTATTTCGATTATTATATTAGACCCACAAGATATTGATAATATTTGAAAATTATTCATAAATATTACGAAAATCTAATATATATATATATATATATATATATTTCCATTAAAATTTAATTTGTCAAGAAGCAAAATTTTTAATTGATCTTATACAAATAGAGGATTTTTTTTTTCTTCATATTTTTTTATTTGCATTTATTTTTTTGGAAATATAATGTCAATAATTATAAAATTAAAATATCTCACACTCCAAACAACACATTTATAGCTTATAGGTAATGTCTATGTGAATATGATGTCGAGTGCATTTCTGCTCAATTTTTGTAAATTTACTTATAAAAAAAAGTTAATTTTATTAAATGTTACAATATTTTTATATTTTTTAAATTACTATATAAAATTTTAAAATTTATAATTTAATGCACAAACTTTTTAAATTTTATAATGAATACCACTATTCATACCTCAAAATTTTCTAAATATTTCTAATTTGTTAAACATATTCCAATAAAATTTAAAAAA
>JAPKLY010004064.1:0-15955 GCA_026898435.1 Prunella vulgaris
GATTTTTTTATAAGAAAAAAATCCTTTAAAATCCTACGAAATCCCAAACGAATACACCCCCCTAATTTTTTTCTCTTTTTTTTCTTAAGAAGAACGGAAATAAGAAGCGCAGATTATGGGTATCAATAGGGGTGGACGGTACGGCATACCGAAATTTTTTTCGTCATACCGTTACCGTACCGAAATTTTCGATATCGAAAAATATCATACCGTTGTCATACCGAAAATTTCGGTATACCGAAAAAAATCATACCGTTTTCATACCGAAAATTTTGATTTTTTCGGTATACCATGACATACCGAAATATTTCGGTATACCGAAATATTTTAGGTATACCGAAATATTTTCAACATGAAATTTTCAGTATATCGCGATATACCGAAATATTTTCGATATACCGAAATATTTCAATATACCGAAAATATTTCGGTATATCGCGGTATACCGAAAATATTTCGGTATATCGCGGTATACCGAAATTTCTATATTTATATACCGTTACCGTATCGAAATTTTCGATACGATACCATACCGTACCGAAAATTTCGGTATACCGAAAATTCCGATAAATTCGATATTTTTCGATACGATAAGTGCGGTATACCGGCATTTTCGATATTTCCTCCACCCCTAGGTATCAATGTAAGTTCTCGATCACTCAATCGACTCTTAACTGCTAATTTTTTCTCTCTCTCATTTTCTTGAAGAACAAGAATGGAAATAACTATAAGGACTTGAATAAACGCTTTCAACATTTTTTCTCGACGCTGGTGCCTGGTGGTAGCAAAATACATATACTAACTTATTAGAAGTTAAATTTTAATTTGATTTTATAATTTTGGTATTTTCCATGAAATATATTAAAAATTAATTTAATTTCACAATTTTTTCAATTGAGTCCAATTTTTACCACCAAAACCCCTTTAAGTTTAAGGGATCATATTCATATCTGACACAAAAATCTGACAAAAAATTGAATTAGAGCATTCCCAACAGTTTAACTCAAATTTGAACTCAAATACACATATTTGCTATTAAATTTGCCACCAATAGTAAAATCACATCCAATCATAAAACTCAAATTTTAACTCAACGGGAATATTCTTTTAGAAAATTCTTACTTTAATACAATTTATTTATGTATTTCTTATTGTGTTTAGCATTGTATTTTTTTACGGCAAAAAGCCGTTTGCGTTGAGATTTAATGCACCGTTAGGAGTGCTCTTAATATTCAATTTGATCTCATAATTCTAAAAAAAAATTGCAAAAGTTTAAATTTGTTAATTCAATCCAATAAATACTTTAATTTCACCCTAGAAATTTTAATTTAGCCCAACAATATTAGAAAAATAATGTAATATTGATAATAATAGAAATAATGACAACCTAGAACATTATAGAAGTCCATATTTTAAATATGGATACAAATTAAAGGTAGTTACAAATTGGGACAAAATAATATAAATAAAGATAAAGCATATTAATAAAAAAAATTGTGCGAGACTGTGTCATGACATGAGACCAACAAAATAATGGTGGTAGAATTATAATAAAATGTGCAATATTTTTAAGAAAAGTGATAATTACTTTTAACAAAAATATTATCACTTTTAAAGTAATTCGGTGATAGATTTATAGTAAAATGAGATAATATTTTTAAGAAATGATAGTCACTTTTAATAAAATGCTCACAATCTTGCCACAAATTGTCAAGTTTCAAAACGTGGAATGGGGGGGGAGAAGAAATCACACGCTATTTATAAGCAAAATTTGGGGCACCTAAGCAAAATTATTGGGGGCAAAAGCACAAGATACCAAAATTTAAGGCCCTCTAACCCAAATACGTAAGTGATATGATGCAAGTCAAGACCAGTTGCAATCTTTCGGAGGTGCATTTAGAACGCACACACGTAGCGTCCTGTGGAAGAAATCATCATTAAGGGTAGAACACCTCCCGAGGCCTGTCATGCCCTGCCCCAGAGTTATGGAGAGTACGCCAACCCCCTCGAGAAGTGTCAGGTTCTTTCCACCTCAAAGCTCCGAATGTCACCTTGACATCGACATAGCATTCCGACTAAACATGAATCATCGTGCCACATCTCCTCACACCGACATCAACATCAGAGAAGATCGAGATCGAGCTTGACCTCAGAATCTCTCGAGGATGAGATAGCAGGCAATTATTGTAGCTCAATTATTTATGTGCCTGAAGCTCTTTACGTCAAAGCCCAAGGAACAGAAGATCATAATAAAGTACTAGCGCATGAATCCAACTAAGGTGTGGATTCAATCAAGCTCGAGGCCCGACCCTAAGGACATCAGCCTCCCACATCAGGACCTCAAGCGAACCTGTCCGATCTCACCTAGCCTTGATGATGTCAAGAATGGACCAACAGCGTCTCAATCTCCTCGGCCTTAGCGATTTTAGACAAGGCTCAACCAATTTTACGCCTCAATCAGACCTCGTCTAACCCCATGGAACATCGGCTGGTCCTCAAGAATGACATATTACAGACATCACACCTCTACCACTCAGATGAGGTTCAAAATCCAGCCTGAAGATATGATCATCTATTGTAGCATATTATAATAGAATAGGCCTCGTAGAGTTAGCCAGTCAGAGTCATGTATAGAAAAATCTTGTTTTACTTCTAATAGGCACAGATGCTTAGATTTTCAAATCTCATTGTGCCGCATCCTTCCAAATTAAAGATATGGCCTACACCATACTACCGCTAAAATCCTTGCGTTATAGTTGTGTGGTCCTATCGAACTTCATTTAAGAATAGCACCGTAAAAATATCATCTACAAGATCTTTCGGTATAGAAGTGATGGTTCCGGTAGAACTTCAAAATCAGATCTGGAGAGTGAGTGATAAGGCTATTACAGTCGAGAAAGTTTTTTTAGAAAAAAGATGGCAATAGCCGAACTACGAAACACAACATATAAGCAACAAGCTGAAGATATTACATCACGTCAAGAAAAGAAACATTAAACTTGGGGACTTGTTGTAGTGTAACATGTTAGCTACTCTGTATGGAGTTTTCAGACCCACTTGGAAAGGTCCATTTAGAATAACTAGCAGTTGGTCTAACGACACCTATGATCTTGAAGACTTAGACGGACAACCATCCCTATACACATAGAGTGAGACACATCTCAAGAAATACTATCAGTAGCAGATGTTTGATATACATGTGTAATCTATTATAAATGACTCTCAAGTCTCAAATTTTCCACAAGCGAACAATTTTTTTAAAGATATTTGACTTGAATGTTATTGCTTAACTCAAGGTGCAGCTATAAGCCAAGTCAACTAAATGCTCTCTCTAAAACATAACATAACGATGGTAGACGCCCAATATTTATAAATGAAGGCAAAAAATTAAATAATTTATTTTGTCAACTATTCCTTTTGATATTATTTCTAAAATAATAAGACATGTGGATAGGGATTTGATATTTGAGCGACTCGTAGATGAAGATTTAATATATGAGTGATATTAATATGTGAGTGATACGTGGACGAAGACTTAATATATGTGAGCAACGCATGGACATAGAATTGCTAATAAAATGGCACTTGTAAGTAACACAACTCCATATTAGTATATAGGGGATTTATTTCATCGAGTTAGAATTATTTGTATTAGAACCCCCATTATTACACTGAAAATTAAGATATTAAGTAGCGAAAAGTGGGGAACAAGAGGGAGCTTTACTACTGGATTTGGAAAACCTCAGTGATAGGCTATATTACCCGAACGAAAGGGGTTGTCCTCTATAATTTTTAAATTTACCGAGCTTATTAGTACTTATGACTATTTAGTATTAGATTCTCGAACAAATATTTGCCCATCTCCATATAATGAATCAAATTCACTCCATTAGCTATCAAAAGAAAGTAATAATTTTTTGGAAATTCATAATAACACATAAAGTTGGAAGTAATAGTTTGTTCACTGTTTATGCATAGAAACATGATTTTTATTACATAAGTTTAAGAGAGATACATCACAAATTACACATAAAACCATAAAATTAAAGCAATGAGCTCAATGTTAACAATACATGAATTTTAATATAATTAATTTATCAAATTAGACACACGCATACTCACACTTAATTTTGAAATGAGAGCCCTTTGCTATGAACGAGACAAGCACAATTTGAAATCCCAAAATCCTTTCCTAAGCAAGGAGGTTCAACTTTGCCACAACCATACCACACTTCTTTTTTGGACAAGCTCGTCCACAAATTTGTCCAACATTTCAAACATGACATGAGGCATCACAACAACATGCGACATGTTTCCTTCGCAAGAAAGATGCCAATGTTCAATAAATCCGTCATCTAAAGGGCGATCGAAAACAACCACAATGCTCATCTCGTTAAGCATTGTACTGACACCAACATTTTTCAGTTGATTTCTCAAGTAGCGAGCATTTATCAAACATGTGTTGACCCAAGATCGAAGCTCGCGGCCTTTTGTATTTAAACCGTACCAAATGAAGATTAGAGCGAGACCATTTTGACTTCCCGATATTGTAGAATCGATCGTGTTAAGGTATTCGACTTTTTTAGAGAAAGGAGATGTGTATTTGTTTCTTGTTATGAACACACCACATGGCATTGATGCTCCCAATAATTTATGTGCGGATACACTTGCACTTCCAATAGGCTTTTTAAAATCAAACATTGGACCCTATTAAATTGCCACAATATAAAACAAAAAGAGCAACACTTGTGTACAAATTTCTACCGTAGAAATATCTATTTTTGAAAAATCGCGGATCTAAACCGGGTCGAGTCAGATTTGGACATTTTTTTTCAAAATTCGCGCAACTTGTAGTTCCAGGTTTTTTCGCTCCCAGGTATGTTACAATTTGGGCAAAGGCGTGTTACATTTAGGCAAAATCTGTGTTACTAATTTTTAAAAAATTAATTTTTTGTACTTTTCAAGTAACTATAAAGAAAATATGTATTTCTGTAAGTATAAATATGTGTTACTTAATTTATTTTTTATTCTCTTTGTTGATTTATGTTAATAATATGTTTTTTCGCTCCCAGGTATGTTACAATTTGGGCAAAGGCGTGTTACAATTAGGCAAAATCTGTGTTACTAATTCTTAAAAAATTAATTTTTTATACTTTTCTAGTAACTATAAAGAAAATATGTATTTCTGCAAGTATAAATATGTGTTACTTAATTTATTTATTTTTTCTTTGTTGATTTATGTTAATAATATGTTATTCATGTACTTAATACATCATTTAATACCTTATATATGTTATATAAAATATAATATATATTTTTATAAGGATAAATAAATGTTTGTGCATACAGTAACACACATTTGATCTTGCAGTAACACACATTTACTCTAATTGTAACACACATTTGCAGTAACACACATTTACTCTAATTGTAACATACATTTGCAGTAACACACATTTACTATAATTGTAACACACATTTACTCTAGATGTAACACACATTTGCAGTAACACAAATTTACTCCTAGTGTAACATAAATTTACAGTAATACATATTTACTCTAATTGTAACACATATTTGTTCCTCAATTTGTGTTATTATATGAGCATATATGTGTTACTATATGATAAATTGTATTTTTATTAAGAATAAATATGTGTTACACATACAATGTAACATATACATGTGTTACATTGCATGAAAAATATTTACTTCTACAAAAATAAATGAATATGTGTAGAAAACAACACGTTTTGCCTTAAAGTAACATGCATTTGCCCCAATTGTAACATACCTGGGAGCGAAAATCACAAGCTAAGCGAATATTGGAAAAAAATACTCAAATTCGACCCGACCCGGTTTAGACCCGCTAATTTTCAAAAATGGATATTTCTACGGATCTTAAATCCGTAGAAATTTGTATATAAGTGTTTGTCAAACAAAAAAGGCTTAATTGCAAATTAAATCACTACTTTTAAAAAAAAAATCGATTAAGGATTACAAATTGAAATTCTAAATTCCAAATAATTCCAAATAAAAATATGTGAAATGAAATTAAAACGTAAGGTTTTGAGATATTATTTAGAATTTAAAATTTCAATTTTAAGTTTTTTCACGTATTTTAATTCCAAATAAAAATATGTGAAATGAAATTAAAACATAAGTTTTTGAGAAATTATTTGGAATTTAAAGTTTTTTCACGTATTTTATTTTTTTGCGCGCCAATTATTTGGAATTTTAAATTTCAATTTTAAATTTTTTCACTTTTTTTTTGCGGATTGTTGCCTCGTATACGTAACGTAAGCTATGCGGAGATAAATGTATTTGTAATCCTTAATCGAAAAATTTTAAGTTTTATTTTTAACATGATCCAAAAATTTAGTTTAAAATGCAATTTATAAAATGTCATGATTTAAATTGTAATTAAGATTATAATCTTTTGCTATGTAATTTAAGTTTTTTATGGTCAATTGCCAAGTAGGCGCCACGTAAGTCTTAATTGCAAAAATAAGTTAACTTGAAGTTTTTTTAATAAAATTTAAAAATTTAGCTTAAAATGCAAAATTGAAAAAAAAATAGTAATTTAATTTGCAATTAAAAAAAGAATAATTTGAAGGAAGGGGGGGAGCGCTCTAATCTTTGTGAATTCTCATTTGAGTTTCACCTCTCATGTTTTCCCTCCTCTCACACTCACGCACTGCAATTCCAGCTCCAATTTCCTGTAAAATCGAAGTGGCAAATTCAATCGGTTCCAAATTCCAATCAGGTATATTCTTTCCCCCAATTTTTTCATGATATTATGTTTTGGCCATGAAATATACTGCAAGATGTAGGGATATAGTGTAGGATGACTGAAAATAATAATGAAAAATAAAAGGAAAATCGAGGCTCGTGAGGAACACAATTTCCTTAAAATAAATAACGTCCCTCACTCTCTAGGTGCTAAGTGAATCGAAGGGACACTTGTTTCCCAAGATACAACGATTTATAGCAACGATTTAACACAATATCTTGTTATTACGAACTGAGATATTGTTCGTAAAATCATCGGAGTATGAACGAAAGTAGCAGAATATTTGGGCAAAAGAATGTGGCAAATTGCCGGAAAATATCTGTATATTTTTCCACTCAAAGTTTGTATTTCTTGTTGTTCTTGTGTGTCTTGCAACACATAAGAATACTATTTATAGTACTCAAAAAATGACTGTTGGAGTGTGGCCATAAAGACCCACAAATGGTCTTGACCGTAACAGACAAAAAACGTCTGAATTAATTGCATTAACTCGGGTTTTTCAAGTTTCAAAACGTGTTATAACTGTAGAGATTTTAGAATCTCAGCAGACCTGAAAATTGCCTCTCAGCAGGCCTGAAAATGCCTCTCAGGACTATTCTCAGGATATGACTATTCTCAGGACAATTTCAGGATTCACTCAGGACTATTCTCAGGATGAACTATCCTCAGGATCAGGATCAGGATATCCTCAGGATCAAGATGATTTATCCTCAGGATCAGGATATCCTCAGGATCAGGATATCCTCAGGATGATTTATCCTCAGGATCAGGATAACATATCCTCAGGATCAGGATATCCTCAGGATCAAGATGATTAATCCTCAGGATCAGGATAATCTATCCTCAGGATCAGGATATCCTCAGGATCAGGATATCCTCAGGATTATTCTCAGGATAAACTCAGGATACTCCGCCTTTGTTACAACAACATTAAAAATTCAATTTCTCATTCACCCAATATCGGAATTGGGCGAGTAATATACCGAATCAAAGCTCTCTTCGAGGAGCACAAATTCCAACAATCCCCCACATGAATGGAAATTGATACAGATACCAAAAAGGATTTTTGGTGATATAACAATGTTAGAAGCTTGCAAAGGATAGGTATGTGTTACCCTTTGAACCTTCCCTTGTGAAAGTACACTTACTTTACTAATTGAATAGTAGACGTGATGTCTTTGAACTATCAACCATTAGTGTAAACGATGGTGTAATTCACTCAAGTTCTTCCTAACAACTCTCAGTTCTCATGAGTATGTTCGTTTCGGCCATGAACATCGCCTGGTTCTGCAAGAGTTTTTAGGAATATGCCTTATAGTATTCCCTTCGAAGAGGCCCCACTTCTCTCTCACATAGGTGATTCTTTTAAGAGTATCTCAAGCTCTTCTCAAATCATTAATAGCTATTTTGCTAATCCTCATACCACTTCACTGTAACATCTTTTAGGCAATGGGTGTTTTTAGGGTTTAATTAGATTATCCCCCACAAAACAGTGATTTTGAGTTAGACAATTAGGTTGTCCTTTTGAACCTATTTCTTGGGATTTCCAATCACTTAGATAAGGTTTTCCTTCATCCAAACTCAATTTTGTAAGGCTTTAAGTCCCATTCCTCTAGATGACGACAAAACTAACTCTCTATTTAACCCTTTGGTTAACGGATCCGCTATGTTATCTTTAGACCTTACATGGTCTATAGTGATAACTCCAGTTGAGAGTAGTTGTTTAATGGTATTATGTCGACGACGAATATGTCTAGACTTACCATTATATAAATTACTTTGTGCCCTACCAATTGCCGATTGACTATCACAATGAATGCAAATTGGTGGCACCGGTTTCGTCCATTTTGGAATATCTTCTAAAAAATTCCTAAGCCATTCGGCTTCTTCACCACATTTATCTAGAGCAATAAACTCTGATTCCATGGTGGATCTTGCTATCACCATTTGTTTAGAAGATCTCCAAGATATGGCTGCGCCTCCTAAAGTGAAGACGTATCCACTTGTAGACTTTGAGTCTTTTATGTCCGATATCCAATTAGCATCGCTATAACCTTTAATTACAGCCGAATATCTAGTATAATGTAGCCCATATTCTCGCGTATGCCTCAAGTATCTAAGTACTCTTACAATAGCTCTCCAATGACATTCACCCGGATTACTAGTGTATCTACTTAACTTGTTTACGGCGTAGGCCAAGTCCGGTCTTATACAACTGGTTAAGTACATTAGACTGCCTGTTACTCTTGAGTACACCACTTGACTCACACCTTCACCTCTATTTTTGGCTAGATGTTGGCTAGGATCTATCGGAGTTCTAGCAAAACCGGTATCGTTTTTGCTAAACTTCTCTAGAATCTTATCCACATAATGAGTTTGACCCAAGACAATTCCATCTGATGTTTTATGAATTTTAATTCCAAGTATAACATCAGCTAGTCCCATATCTTTCATGTCAAATTTGGAATTCAACATATTCTTTATGGACTTCACCATTTTATCATTACTTCCAATGATTAATATGTCATCTACATAAAGACACATGATTATGTAACCATCTTCTGTGTCTTTTATATAAACACATTTGTCACATTCATTAATTTGAAATCCATGTTCTAACATGGCATTATCAAATTTCTCATACCATTGTTTTGGTGCTTGTTTCAAACCATATAATGATTTTACTAATTTGCACACCTTATTTTCTTGTCCCGGAGCTAAGAAACCCTCGGGTTGTTCCATGTAAATCTCCTCATCTAAATCACCATTTAGAAAGACGATTTTTACATCCATTTGATGTATTTCAAGATTTCTCAAAGCAGCAATTGCTATGATTAATCTTATCGACGTAATTCTCGTTACGGGAGAGTACGTATCAAAGTAGTCAAGACCTTTCTTTTATCTATAACCTTTTATCACAAGTCTTGCCTTGTATTTATCAATGGTCCCGTCCGCTTTCATTTTCCTTTTGAAAATCCACTTGTACCCTAATGGTTTACTTCCCTGAGGGAGATCCACTAGTTCCCACGTGTGATTTTGCAAAATAGAATTTACTTCACTTTGAATTGCTTCTTTCCAAAGAGGACCTTCGGAAGAGTTCACGACTTCTTTAAAGCTTTGAGGTTCACTTTCGAGCATGTAAGTTAGAAAATCCGGACCAAAGGATTTTTCTACTCGTGCTCTTTTACTACGTCTTGGTTCAACCTCTTCTTCATCTACAATATCATCAATTGTAGGATTTGCAAAACTAGGGTTTGCATGTTCTTTAGAAGTACTAGCTCCTTCATTCATCTTGCATGGAAATATATGCTCAAAAAATGAGGCATTTCTTGATTCCATGATTGTATTCTTATGTATATCATCAATTTGTGATTCATACACAAGAAACCGATAGGCACTACTATTATGTGCATATCCAATAAATACACAATCAATAGTTTTAGGACCTATTTTTACTTTCTTAAGTGGTGGAATTTCAACCTTAGCAAGACACCCCCACACTTTTAAGTATTTATAAGATGGTACTCGACCATGTCATAATTCATATAGACTTTTATCAACTTTCTTACGTGGTATCTTATTTAAAAGATAATTTGCTGTCAACACCGCTTCACCCCACATATTTTGAGAAAGTCCGGAATCTAGTAACATTGCATTCATCATTTCTTTCAAAGTTCTATTTTTCCGTTCCGCGACACCATTTTGTTGAGGTGAATAAGGTGCGGTGGTTTCATGCTTAATTCCATGTTGTGACAAAATTCGGCAAATGGAAACTCATAATCACCTCCTCTATCACTTCTCAACATTTTAATTTTTCTATTGAGTTGATTTTCAACCTCATTTTTATAAAGCACGAACTTGTCAAAAGCTTTGTCTTTACTTTTTAGAAGATACACAAAACAAAATTTTGTGCTATCATCTACAAAAGTGATGAAATATTTATTTCCACCACGTGTTTGTACACTTTTTAAATCGTGCACATCCGTGTGAATTAATTCAAGTGGTTCACTATTTCTTTCAATAGTTTGGAAAGATGAACGAGTCATTTTTGCTTCTACACAAATCTCACACTTATGATTTGTATCAATTTGGAGTGTAGGTATACTACTTAAATTCATTAATTTTCTTAATGAATTAAAATTGGCATATCCTAAACGACCATGCCACGTAATAGACGACTCAATCAAGTAAGAGGAAGATGAAGCATTTTAATTCATAATTTTCTTAATCGTCATTACATTGAGTTTGAAAAGGCCATCACACTCATAGCCCTTTCCGACATACACTCAATTCTTGGATAAAATAACTTTATCCGGTCCTATTACAATTTTGAACCCATGTTTGTTCAACAAAGACCCGGACACCAAATTCTTACGAATTTCCGGTACATACAAAACATTGTTCAAAGTAAACTCCTTATCGGAGGTAAATTTCAGCACTACCTTCCTTTTTCCTTTGACATCGGAAGTCGTCGAATTTCCCATGTAGAGCTTCTCTTCATGAACACTTTCATCAAGGGAATTAAATAATTCCTTGGAAGAGCAAATATGACGGGTTGCACCCGTATCGAGCCACCATTCACGTGGGTTTGAGCCCACCATATTTACCTCGGACACAACGGCCGAGAAATGTCTCTCATCTTGGTTGACCATATTCGCTTGGTCTTTCTTCGGCTTTCTACATTGAGCCACCTTGTGACCGGGCTTCTCGCAATTGTAGCAAGTCCCGGTGAATTTCTTTTTAAAATCATTCTTCTTCGGACCCAAATTTTTGGTCGAAGGATTTTCTTTTTTCTTCCCATTATTTTTTGGGTTGGTCCTCGAGCCTTGGCCTTGTTCAACAACATTGGCTTTTGGCTGGGAGGCACCATATTTTTTGCTTGATTTCTTGTTGTCCTCTTCAATACGAAGACGAACAATCGAGTTTGTATCAATCATCTTGAAGGTTTATTTGTTTTAAGACTGTAAGGATATAGTGTAGGATGGCTAAAAATAATAATAAAAAATAAAAGGAAAATTGAGACTCGTGAGGAACACGATTTCCTTAAAACAAATAATGCCCCTCACTCTCTAGGTGCTAAGTGAATCGAAGGGACACTTGTTTCCCAGGATACAATGATTTATAGCAACGATTTAGCATAATATCTTGCTATTACGAACTGAGATATTGTTCGTAAAATCACCGGAGTATGAACGAAAGTAGCAGAATATTTGGGCAAAAGAATGTGGCAAATTGCCAGAAAATATCTGTATATTTTTCCACTCAAAGTTTGTATTTCTTGTTGTTCTTGTGTGTCTTGCAACACATAAGAATATTATTTATAGTACTCAAAAAATGACTGTTGGAGTGTGGCCATAAAGACCCACAAATGGTCTTGACCGTAACCGACAAAAAACGTCTGAATTAATTGCATTAACTCAGGTTTTTCAAGTTTCAAAACGTGTTGTAACTGTAGAGATTTTAGAATCTCAGCAGACCTGAAAATTGCCTCTCAGCAGGCCTGAAAATGCCTCTCATGACTATTTCAGGACTATTCTCAGGACAATTTCAGGATTCACTCAGGACTATTCTCAGGATGAACTATCCTCAGGATCAGGATCAGGATGATTTATCCTCAGGATGATTTATCCTCAGGATCAGGATATCCTCAAGATCAGGATATCCTCAGGATGATTTATCCTCAGGATCAGGATAATCTATCCTCAGGATCATGATGATTAATCCTCAGGATCAGGATAATCTATCCTCGGGATCAGGATGAATTATCCTCAGGATTATTCTCAGGATAAACTCAGGATACTCCACCTTTGTTACAACAACCTTAAAAATTCAATTTCTCATTCACCCAATATCGAAATTGGGCGAGTAATATACCGAATCAAAGCTCTCTTCGAGGAGCACAAATTTCAACACAAGATTTAAGCGTTGTTTATGAAATTGTTATGTAGCTCTAATTTTTGTGTTTCTAAGCAAAAATTGCTTACTCTAAAAAGAAATTCCCTCTCCGACGCTCTCGTATGTAGTCTAATTACTCAACTCATGCTCTTGGCTCGGTGTTCTCACGCTTAAATTCTTTAATTTAATGTATCAAATTTTCAATTTAAATGTCTATTCTACAAATTTAAGAAATGCTGAGTTTAGGGCACAAAAGTGTTGCATGTGCTTTTTCTGAATTTCCTGATGAGTAGTGAACAAACAATTTATAGTTGGAAAATCTCGATAACTGATGAGTTATTTTTAGCTTTTCTCGTCGAATTCAAATGTAAATATTTGCACTGGATGTAGAATAAGAATTCAGTTTAGCCTGGTGTTGAATGCTTTTTATTTTTCTTTTCGTCCCCGAGCATTATTTGACAAGCAGAGTCGATAGATTGCTTTTCTCCTGATTTAATGTGCACAAACAAGCAGTTGCTTTGCAGATATTATCATGTCTTACGTTGTTTTATGTGTTTTGTGTTGCATATAACTAGTATATCACCCGTGCATTTGCACGGTTTGTAAATATAAAATATATATAATATTCATTTTTATTATTGTTATTTTTACATAAAAATGTGTATTCTTTTGTTGTTGAATAAAGTGTAAAAAATATTAAATGCATATTTTGTGCACAATTCGTACATGCACCTTTTGTGCACGATTCGTATATGCACATTTTGTGTATGATCCATACATGCACATTTTTTTGAATGATCGATATGTACACTTCTCGTAACTGATCTCTACGTTCACATTTTGTAAACAATTCATATATGCACATTCAATACAAATTTCTTGAATGATCCCTATATGTGCACCTTTCTTGAACAGTTAGCCTGTCCAGTTGTACGTTTCGTAGAAATTCAATTAGTAAATTGAGAAGATGAAAATTCAATAATATAGCATAAAACTATTTTTAAACCATATTTTGTCCATCTCAATACTCGTCTTTTAATTGAATTTCTCTTTTTAATATGCATTTATTCTCTTTAACTACATTTTGTGAAGAAACTCAATTGTTAGTTTTACAAAAAAAAAAAAAGTTTTTTGGAATTATACACACAATAAATTTTATGGTGAACAACAATTTATTCAAGTATTGTACCTGTGTGATGCACGATAATTTTTTTACTATCGTATTAAAATATCCTGATAAAACATATGAATAGACTTATACATGAAATAAATTTGTATCATTCTAGCTACTTGAATTGTACTTTAATTTATAATATAATTAGATAGGAACTCAATAAACACATGAATCATAATAATAGAAGATATAGAATATGTATCATATATAATACAATCTTATACAAAATTTTATCTTTCTTGTTTAATTATAACTAAGTCATTTTGTAAATGTTCTTTTTATATTTCTAGATTTAAAAATTTTAAAGGTTTAAATATTCTATTAAAAATTTAAAACTCTTAAAATTATCAATATACTTAAACACCTCTAATAATACATAGTAGTCGAATACTTTTATAACTTTACTTATAGGAGATGCATTACAGAAAGTAAACATTAGGAGCCAGTAGATAATCCCTCCTTAGAAATAAATTAAAAAACATAGTAGTTTTTTTAAGCTTCATTTTGCAGCTTCAGAAACTCATAAACTTTCATTATATCTAACTATCATTGAAAATTATCTCTCTACCTAGATACATCGTTTCTTCATCAAATAAACATATCTTTGGGCCACTCTTTATTGAAAATTTCTCTATACAACTTCATCTTCTATCTTAGGGATGACAAATGGAGCGGATCGGGGCGGATACCTCAATATCCATGCCTGCTCCGCGCTTGTGCCCCGCTGATCCGCCCTGCTCCATGCTCCACTGCGGGGCAGCATTTTGAGATCCATGTCTGCCCCTCTCCATCTATTAAATTCTCATAATTTTACAAAATCAATATATTAAAAAAAACTAAATGCAAAGTATTAAAAATTCACAATTTAATCAACATTTGATTATTTTTAAAATCAATATTTTTCCCAGATTTGATTATTTTAATATATATATATATATAATTCTATATTATATATATATATATTTAATATTATATATAATTAATATTATATGGAGCGGGGCGGGGCGGATCAGGGCAAAAAATATGTAGATCCATGCCTGATCTGCTCCGCTAGCGGGGCAGGGCTGATCTGCTCCATTCTCAAAATAGGGCAGATCGGGGCCGATCCAAACAGAGCGGGGCGGATTGGATCAACTGCGGGGTGGGTCATTTTGCCATTCCTATTCTATCTTGATAGGGGGTGCATACGCAATCTTCAGTTGACACCTAAGAGAAACAAAATCTCACCATTAACTCATTAATGCTTTAATTAAAATCGTAAAAGAGTAACTCAATTATAAACTAAGTTTAATACCTGATTTCATAATGAATCAAATCAACATTTCCTTGATTGGCTGCATCATCATTCTTGTTAATCTACCAAATATATCATCAACATCAATTAATATTTATTCAGCAATAAATTAGCTAAATAAGTTATTATTAACATTGCCTGATTAACACATGCTCAATTTCATTAAATCTTTTTCAACAGATTGTTATACAGGGGAAACACACATATAAAAAATTGTACATATATGAATAAACTTTAAATAATTACCTTTTCTCATCCAAAATTTCAAAATATAACAAATTACCTCATCACCAATTAAAGGAGAAAAAATAATTTATCACCTTTTCATTTGTAGTTAATTTTATAACAATGTACTGGTTATCGTCGTCTACTTATTTATTCAGTTCTCACTTGTGAACTTTAAAAAATGATCTCCACAGTTAGTTGCATTTGCACCATTTCATTACTAATAAATTCAAATATTCAATTAATTCATTAGTGCAAATCTAATGCTCAGATAAAAGTTATCAGTTTTTTATTCTATTGATTATCGCAATCTATATATTTAACAAAAAATTCAATTGATTCCAACTTTCCTGGAAAAATAAAAATTTCTCAATAGTAAGAAAAATTTAGAAAATTAATAGCTTAGTTTGGCAAAGATTTTAAAGCAACAATCCATAAATTTTAATCAATTGCAACTATACTTTTTTTAACAATATCAGAAACCCCTAAAATCTTCTATATAAGAAAATAATAAAAAGTAGCAGAACTCCAAAATTCAAAGTGTTAGTGAATTGCACTAAATAATGTGTCTTGC
>JAPKLY010004066.1:0-15933 GCA_026898435.1 Prunella vulgaris
CTAAAAAATAATTACTAATATTGCTTTGAAAATTTTATTGTAACTAATATGATGAAATAATAAAAATGTAATGAAATTTGAAGATGTGAAAAATAATATTTAAAATTTTAGAAAAATAATTTACTCTATTTTTAAAATCAATTTTTTTGAATTTGTAAAATTTTTGCTGTTGTAGTATAAATGGAATAATTTTACAAAAGATTATATTCAAATAAAAAAAATTTGGAGCTTTTTAAATATGATTTTCAATTTTTAAAACTAAAAGAACATGAAAATTTTGATGTACGTTCAAAATATTATATGCATATAATTTCTTTAAATCACTTGTGGAAAAAATATTTTGTAGAAGTATAAAAATCATATAAACTAAAAAATAATAACTAATATTGCTTTGAAAATTTTATTGTAACTTACATGATAAAATAATAAAAATGTAATGAATTTTGAAGATGTGAAAAATAATATTTAAAATTTTATAAAAATAATTTACTCTACTTTTAAAATCAAAATTTTTGAATTCGTAAAATTACTGCTGTTGTAGTAAAAATAGAATAATTTTACACAAGATTATATTCAAATCAAAAAAATTTGGAGCTTTTTAAATAGGATTTTCAATTTTTAAAACTGAAAAAACATGAAAATTTTGATGTAAGTTCAAAATATTATATGCATATAGTTTCTTTAAATCACTTGTGAAAAAATATTTTGTAGAAGAATAAAAATCATATAAACTAAAAAATAATAACTAATATAGCTTTGAAAATTTTATTGTAACTAACATGATGAAATAATAAAAATGTAATGAAATTTGAAGATGTGAAAAATAATATTTAAAATTTTAGACAAATAATTTACTCTATTTTTAAAATCAAAATTTTTGAATTCGTAAAATTTGTACTGTTGTAGTAAAAATGGAATAATTTTATACAAAATTATATTCAAATCAAAAAAATTTGGAGTTTTTTAAGTAGGATTTTCAATTTTTAAAACTGAAAGAACATGTAAATATTGATGTACGTTCAAAATATTATATGCATATAGTTTCTTTAAATCACTTGTGAAAAAATATTTTGTAGAAGTATAAAAATAATATAAACTAAAAAATAATAACAAATATTGCTTTGAAAATTTTATTGTAACTAATATGTTGAAATAATAAAAATGTAATGAATTTTGAAGATGTGAAAAATAATATTTAAAATCTAAAATTATTTTGAAAATTTTACACAATATAATAACTAGCAAACTTATTATATATCCAAAATTCAGATATTTTGAAATCTTTTAAATAGGATTTTTTAATTTTTAGTATTGAAAGAATGAATTTTTAGTATTGAAAGAATGGTAAGCTAAAATACGGCCAAAAATAACAAATCAAAAACATTGAACTACAAGCATAAAACGAAAATTTCACAAACATTAGAAATATACCTTTCGGCAGCGGCAGCAATTGCAGGTGAAGGGCAAGAAATCAATCTGGCAACAAGCGTCAACTCTGCAGTGTTTCCCGAGATTTGGAAACGCCAGAGACCCCATTCCTCACCTCACCCTTTATTGAAGATACAATCTGGATACCTGATGGGAAAAGTCCAGAGCATTAGACAGGCAGTGTATAACAAAAATGTAACTAACTATGGATCAACAGTGCTTATACATATAACAATCCAAATTATATATCATGGGCGGCAGTTTAACCATGAATTCCTTTTTTTTTTACGTGGATCAACACACCTGAACATTTAACTGTGGTTCCCCAGTTCTAGTGAGATCCTTATACATGACATGGGAGTGAAGAAAGAAGAAAGACTTACCAGCCATGGTGGCGTTATCCCATCCTTGGCAAGTGCAGCCACAATGGCTGGGCCGCATTCATCTCATTTTCACAACAATTAATAATAGACTTGCTGTAATTCACCTTTAAAAACAAAATACAAACAATTAAACTTACATTCGATGACAAAAGACAATGCGAATTGATCAAAATGGATGAACAAATTACGATAAATCAGATCATTTATACAAAAGATGGGAAATATAAAGCACAAATCGACCTTAACTTGTGTTCAAAGAGGAATTTGATGATCAATTTCAAGGGTTTTGAAATTTTAAAAGCAAATTTTCGGATATTAGACTTGTTTGCTCCTGATATTATTATTCTGCTTATATATCAGTAGAAACAGAACAATTTAACAATGTGGATAAATCTGGCCATAATCCATCACAATCCAATCATACATACGGTTCCAAAAGATCATTCATATTCTAGCCGCTCCTTTCTCATAATTTGACAAACGATTCATAGTGAAAGTTGGACATACCTTTGAGCTGGAGCTCCTTCATTAGTGGCAGCTGTCCCAGTGACGGCAAATTTTCGGATATTAGGCTTGATTGCTCCTGATATTATACATCAGTAGAAACAGAACAATTAACAAATATGGCCGTAATCCATCACAATCCAGTCATACATACGGTTCCAAAAGATCATTCATAATCTGGCCGCTCGTTTCTCATAATTTGACAAACGATTCATAGTGCTACCTGGATAAATTCTTCGGCCTGGGGCGGAATTGGGGACGATCAACGTTTTCTTCTTCCAAGGCTTCTAACGGGTAATCGGAGGGGCTTTTGTAATTTCGGAATCAACAACACCAACAGTCTCCGGCTTAGGCACCACAACAACCGGCGGCTGCCCCCTATAGTACGGAGCTATTGAGCGTCTGAAATTTGAGTTTCAGAATCATAATCAAAATACTCTCTATCTCTCTCTCTCTCTGGGATGGCAAATAGAGCGGATCGGGGCGGATACCTCAATATCCATGCCTGCTCCGCGCTCTGCTCAGCTGATCCGCCCTGCTCCATGCTCCACTGCGGGGCAGCATTTTGAGATCCATGCCTGCCCCGCTTCATCTATTAAATTCTCATAATTTTACAAAATAAATATATTAAAAAACTAAATGCAAAATATTAAAAATTCACAATTTAATCAACAATAATCCATCCAAATCACCAAATCATATCCAAGATTTCATTATTTTAAAAAAAATATATATAATTCTATATTATATATATATTTAATATTATATGGAGCGGGGCAGAGCGGGGCGGGGCGGATCAGGGCAAAAAATATGTTGATCCATGCCTGATCTGCTCCACAAACGGGGCGGGGCGGATCTGCTCCATTCTCAAAACGGGGCAGATCGGGGCCGATCCAAACAGAGCTCTCTCTCTCTCTCTCTCAGAAAGAGCCGTTGGTGGAGCTTCACATTTATCATCAAAATACTATCTCTCCTCTCTCTCAGAAAGAGCCGTTGTGGAGTGCGTTGGAGGTGCAAATGAACCGAATTCGATCAATTTTGACAACTCTCCTCTGAAAAGATAAATAAGGAAACAAGAGCAGCATCAAATTTATTATACTTGAGTGGATCTAATTGTCTAGTAAATGTTTTGATCAAATACTTAAAAGTTGACTTAATTCTTTCTAATTATAAATTTAGGGGAAGTTGGTGTTACAAAGTGTTGTTTTAAAAAATGATCTATGTAATTAATGAAAATAAGGGTTGCTTTTCAAAAATAATAGGAGAGATACTTTAAAAATGTGTTTGGCGTGTTGCACAAATGAATTATCTTGTATAAATTTATTTAAATTAAATTTATTAGATATATGAGAAATTTATTTTTTGGATACTAATTTATAGGAACACAAAAGTTGGACATTATTTTTACAAAGTATATCCCTTGTGTACTCGTATCACTTTTATTCATAATTAATATCATTGTTATCAATATATACTATCACTGTTCTAAAAATATATAATTGATTGTTTAAAGTTATAGTGCATATACACAATAGTGATAGTTAATATGCATAATAGTGATAATTGATAAACTGAGCTCACCGTGAACTCGAGTTATACTCTTTAAAGATACACTCTCTTGTGAAATATTTTACATGTAAAATATATTTAAAATAATACTCCATTCGTCTCATTATATATTTCTCATTTTGTCGTTTTCATCTGTTTTCCTATATATTTCTTATTTGTTTTTTTTTCTTTTTTGAAAACTACAATTCAATTTTTTATTATTATTATTTACATAATTCCAATTATTTTTTTATTTTTTTCCATCACAACACTAATACGTTTTCACTTTTGTCATAATTCGTGTGCCCAAAATCAACGGGAAACATATACCGGGACGGAGGTAATATTAAAAATCACAAATTGTGAGTCGCTCCAGGTCAAATTTTGTGGGTCAAACTAATTTTAAAAAAAAAATCGCGTAAATGCTTATTTTCAGAATTTTTGTTTACAAATTGTGTTACTATATAGACAAATGTGTGTTACTACTTGCTAGTCCTTAAAAAAAATACATTTTTTGTGCTTTAAAATAACTATAAGAACAAATATGTGTTTTACAAGAATAAATATGTATTTTTAATATATTTTCCACTATTTTAAGTCTAGATTTATTGTTTCATACATTAAAATACATTTGCTCCAACAGTTAGGGGTGGTCATTCGTTCTATTTAATCGATTCGGTCTTGCTTTTGGACTGATAAAATAACCAAAAATTTTATGACATTGATCGAATCAAACCAAATTGTGGGTTGGACCGAATGAGACCGAACTGAGTTATTTCGGTTTGGCCAATTCGACTTATTTGTTCCAAAATAATTTATAATAAAAAAATTATATTTCATCAAAATAAATATTATGCATCATGCTACATTAAATTTAGTTCAATACCAATAAATTAAAGAGATACAATATAAAAATTTTAATGTTTAAATAAACACAATACAATTAAGTTCAATAAAGTTCACAAATATTAATTTAATAAAGTTAACCACAAATTAAAGTTTTATGCATCATTAATTTAATAAAAATTAATTAATAATTAAGTTCAATAAATTTTTACACATCATTAGATCCGACCCAATCCGTCCAGGATCTGCAAAATTTTTAGTGGAGATAGTCAAATATGGCGTAATAACCCTGGTTTATTTCACAAACGATCTTTGACTAAATTCAAATATTTATTTAATAAAATTAATTGAAAAATATCTTACAAAGTCGCATATGCCTTTCTTTCTCTACCCTCAATTTCTAATTCTCTTTATCCCCAATTTCTAATTCTCTTTATCTCTTAACAAATTTCTTCTTCAATTATGCAGCCTAAAATCTGAAGAACCCTAATTTAAACGAAAAATTTCTTATTGAATGCTATTATGTTTCTTCATTATTCCTCTAGTTTCGCACAAAATTTAATATCGTTCTTCTGAATTCGATTTATTCTATATATTCAAATAGAGAACAAGCTAGCGTTCGCTTTGCTCTGGACACGACCGTTGGTGGACATGGTGAGTGGATTGAAATTTTTGTGAACTCTTGTTGGTTTTAGAATTTGAGGTAATGGAATTTGTTTAGTGAATTGAGATTTTTGCTTGCTTATCAATTTGTAGATACATAGTAAGAATGTTCATATTAACAGAATGAGTTGTGTGTGGCGAGATGTATAATTTGTATCATCCTGGTTTACCAAATTTTAAAAAATGAGACTGCACACAAGGTGTTCGACACAATGTCTGATAAACCGAATGAAGTTATGATTACACATTACATGGATCTCGCAGGACGGCGACTAGTAAAGAACAATAATCATTTTGGGGCTTTCCATTAGCATTGCAGGTATACACTCAAATTTATATCTTAAATAGTTTTTAAATTTATTATAAATAATTATGCATAATTTCATTTATTTATTTTATTTGTAAGGTTTGGGCTGTTGAATGTATCCCTGGAATTATAGAATCCTTTGGCGCATCACAGACCAATGGTAAAATTTCAAGAATGTGTTATTGGAAATTAGTACTCACACCTAATTATATTCAAGTGAAATATGCCTTAGAAAAAGTAAAGGTAAAAGACAACATTTTGGGTGTAATTTGCGATCTAGATGCAATCTTTTGATGAGTTGAATATATGTATAATTTGCACTTCATAGATTACAATGTTACTGGAATATGTAAAATTATTGTTATAGTCATGTAAATTTAGTATATGTTCCAATGTTTATAATTAGAGTGAATAACTTATACTATCTCCGTCCCGTAGGAATTTGCACCCGACGGGACGGCACATTTTTTAAGAAAAATGTGTTTTATATATAAAATAGTGGCATATGGGTAAATGTGTGTATAAGTTTGTGAGCATGCACACAAATCAATGCTTCTTTTTTTAGTAGTGTGCAAATTTGTGTGGGATGTCCAAATAAGAAAAGTGTGCAAATTCCTGCGGGACAGATGGAGTATTTAAAATTAAAGTGGTTTAGAATTTGTGTTGTTTAAATTTAATTGTTAGTTTTTCATTGACATACAACTGATTTGTTTAAAAATGAATTATTCGACAACATGGTTATTAAATAATTGGGTTAATTATTTTTATTAAGGTTGTTCGTATAAGAGTTCAATCAATAAGGGTATGTTTGTTTTGGGACTAGCACGGATGGACGTAAGACTTTGCGATCACGCTCTACACGAGTTTGAGATGTAACATCCGGATTTCACATCCCAAACTCAATTCACACCTAAAATACATATTAAACTTATTATTACTCTTTCCAACACAACACTCGTAAAAACGTATTATACCTATAAAATCAATCATTAGAACATTTTGATTTGATATAAAGTAACATCCTACCCTACTAAAATCCCAAAACAAACACACACTTTTACTATTCATCAAGGATTTCAAAGTCATGACTTGCTACGACCCCTTAAATCCAAAAAAAACATACCCTAAGTTATTAATTTTTTCTAGTGATAAAATATCAATTTCGACTTTTAAGCTACAAAATCATAAAAAAATTATTTTCATTGATATACATAGGAGTTGTTCAACAACAGAATTGTTCAATAATCGAGTTGATTTTTTTATTACAGTTGTTCATATAAGAGTTCAATCAATAAGTAATTAATTTTTTTTGTGGCAAAATATCAATTTTGACTTTTAAAAGCTAAAAAATCATAAGTTATTTTCATTGACATATATATATATACATATATATAGGAATTGTTTAAAATAGAGTTGTTCAACAATAGGGTTGTTGTTGAAAGTGTGCACTATCATAACTAATTTTCAAAGTGTACATCATGAGGTATTTATACAATATGATTGGAGTGTATCTAACTCCATAACAACCTAACCACCTAACTTTCTAGAAGCTGAATTATCTAACTAACTTGCTGAATTATCTTAACAACCTGACTTGCAATTTGAATTGCAATATTAACGTGCATGGTTGCTGCATACTTCAATATGCACCAAAAACAAATATCTAACAGGAAAGACCAAGGTTGCTGCATAGTTTCTGAAATCTTGATGGAGGTAATGCCTTTGTTAGTAGATCAGCAACTTGATTCTCAGTAGGCACATAACACACATCAATTACCTTTGAAGCAACCTTCTCCCGAAGAAAATGAACATCAATTTCTATATGTTTGGTTTTGTGATGGAATGAGGGTCTGAAGGCCAATTTTATGGCACCATCATTATCACACCATATGACACTATGAGAGCTGAGCGGAAGCTGAATTTCCTTGCATAAGGATTGAAGCCAAAGCAAGTCAGTGGTGGCTGAAGCCAAGGCACGGTATTCGGCCTCAGTTGTGCTTCTAGCTACCACAGATTGTTTACGGGACGACCATGTAATGATGTTGGAACCAAGCATAATGCACAAGACACTTGTACTGCGTCTGTCATCAAGATTAGATGCATAGTCCGCATCCGCAAAGGCTTGAAACCTGAAATTAGAAACAGGAAGAAACGACAAACCAAGAGTTATGGTACCTTTAAGATAACGCAGGATCCTTTTGCATAGTTTCCAATGATTCAGTGTAGGATTCAAGAGATACTGAGAGAGTTTATTGACTGAGAAAGCAATATCAGGTCTTGTTAGGGTAAGGTATTGAAGGGCTCCAACCACACTCCTAAAGAGTGTAGGATCAGAAAATGGTGGACTATCAGAGAGAGAGATTTTATAGCTTGGGCAGAAAGGTGTAGTACATGATTTACAATTGAGTAGATTGGTTCGAATTAGCAGATCAGTGATATATTTGGATTGAGTAAGAGTAATAGATTTAGAAGTGACAGATGCCTCAAGACCAAGGAAGTAGCTCAACTCCCCTAGATGTTTTAGGGAAAATCTGGTGTTAAGATTTGAAATGAGATGTTGAATATCCTCAGAATTATCCCCAGTAAGTAAGATGTCATCAACATAAATGAGCATGAATATCTGACTGCCAGGAGTACCCTTAAAGAACAAACAGTGATCTGACTTTGAGTGTTGAAAACCAGATTGTAGAAGGAATGATTTTAATGTATCATACCACGCCTTAGGTGCCTGTTTGAGACCATATAGAGCCTTCTTTAGTTTGCATACATAGTGAGGATGATTGGAGTCGATGAATCCCTCAGGCTGCTCAATGAAGACAGTTTCAGAAAGTTGACCATTAAGAAAAGCATTGTTTATATCAATCTGTTGAATCCTCCAACCCTTAGTAACAGCAAGACTAAAGATAAGCCTTAGTGTTTGTGGCTTAATGACTGGACTAAAAGTCTGAAAATAATCCACCCCTGCATGTTGCTAAAAACCCCTTGCAACCAACCTTGCTTTTAGTCTTTCCACTGAACCATCCTTCTTATATTTAACTCTGAAAAGCCACTTGGTAGTAATTAAATTCATATCTGCTGATCTGGGAACTAAGGACCATGTGTTATTAGCAATGAGTGCATCAAACTCACTAGTCATAGCCTTCTTCCAATCAGGATGAGCAAGTGCATCAGGAACTGAATTTGGTTCAGCAATAGTGGAGCAGTGTAAGACCTTTGGTTTGTGAATACCCGATTTAGCCCTGGTTTGCATAGGATGAGAGTTAATAGGTATAGTAGAAAGAGGAACACGATCATGATCAGAAGATGTGGATATAGATAATGGAATATGAGGAGTAGGATCAGGAGTAGAAGATGTAGAAGGTAGGAACTGAAGCTTTTCATTTGTGGAATAATCAGAAGAGTGGAGGGGGGAATATTGATCAGGAAAGATTATGGGAGGTGGAGATGATGAATCAGTATGTTGAGAATTGAGAGAGCTGAATTCAGGAATTGGAGTATGCACTGGGAGTGAATTTGTAGTACTGATAGGTGTATGAGAGAAGATTTCTTGATAAGGAAACTCGGACTCATTGAACTCCACTGTAGGTGAGATATAAATTCTTCCTGATGAATGTAGGCAATAATATCCTTTGTGAGAGAAAGAGTAGCCCAAAAAGACACACTTGGAGCTTCTATACTGTAATTTAGATGAGTTATATGGCCTGAGGTATGGGAAGCAGGAACAGCCAAAAACCTTTAGCAAGGTATAATCAGGAGGCTTGTTGAACAATAGAAGATAGGGTGATTTATTGGAGAGGGAGGGAGATGGAAGCCTGTTTATAAGGAATACAGCAGTAGCAAATGCATGCCACCAGTAGGGCATGGGAAGATTACTTTGAGCCAATAAGGATAGCCCCATATCACAAATATGCCTGTGTTTTCTCTCCACCAAACCATTTTGTTGGTGAGTGTAAGGACAGGAGAATCTGAACTGAACTCCAAGAGGTAACAGAACCCTTGAAAGGGCCACAAACTCCCCACCATTGTCACATTGAACAAACTTCAGTTTCACATTAAATTGTCTTTCCACTGTGTGCATAAACTGAGTAACCAGACTAGTGACCTCAGACTTGTTAGTCATAGGAAATATCCAAGAAAATCTCGTAAAATCATCTACCAAAGACAGATAATATTTGAAACCAGAAATTGATGCAACTGCACTAGGGCCCCATACATCAGCATGAAGTATTTCAAAAGGAGCACTTGAAGTATGAATAACAGAAGAGAAATATTTCTGGTGAAGTTTGCCAAGTTTACAACTATCACAAAACTGAACATCTGATTTATGAGCTTGCAGTTTCAAAGAATGCAAGACTGAAGTAAGACTTGAAGCACATGGATGTCCTGGTCTATGATGCCACAACATAGCTTTATTGTTTATTACATCCTTATTGCTAACTGAACAATGAAAAGTAGAAGCACTCTGATGTGATGAACCAGCACCAAGAGAGCTGAGATCCAGTGTGTAGAGTCCATTATGGAGCACCCCTTTCAGAAGAGTCTGATGTGTTGCCAGATCCTTAACAACACAAAAGGTAGAGTAAAACTCAATCACTGCATTGTTATCCTTAAGGAATTGAGAGATGCTCATTAGATTCTTAGTAATATCTGGTACATGTAGTACATTACTCATAGTAACAAGACTTCCAGGGTGAAGAGTGGGAGCAGTAAATGAACCAACATTATGAATGGAAATAGAATCGCCATTACCTACTGTGAGGCTTGAATTACCTTTGTAGGGTGAGTTCAGGGAGAGCTGAGAGAGTTGAGATGTAACATGGTGTGTGGTACCACTGTCTACTATCCAATCTGATGTATTCACAGTAGAATTGTCAGGTAATGAAGTGGTAGAAGAGGTATTACCAGAGAATCCAGTAGCTGTTCTTTGATGAGCCAGATTGACTTGAGGTTGAGTAGCAGTATTTGTGTTGTGAGGAACACCATTCTCAAGTCCAGCGAAGTTAACATCAAAACGTTTAAAGCACTTAGCTGCAATGTGATTGGTCTTACCACACAATTGGCAGAAGATTTTAGGTTTAGAGTGAAAATATTTTTTACCCTTGTACTTAACTTGACCAGACCTGGTGACCACATGTGCAGAAGGATTTGATACATGAGCAGTACTTGTAGTGTGGTGAATTCTCATTTCATGAGTTTGAAGTATGGCATGAACCTCAGAGAGTGAGGGAACGTTACCTCTGGTTGTCAAGTGAACAACAACCGCATCGAATTCAGATCCTAGTCCACCCAAGATGTGTAGAACTAGATCATCATCAGTAATAGGTGCAACTGCAGCCTGTAATTGGTCTGCAATAGTTCTCATTTGCAACACAAAGTCATCAATCGATAGATTACCTCTCCTTAAGGTTTGAAGCTGAAATCTCAGATTTAGTGCTCTAGCTTTGGACTGAGAGTGAAACAATTCATCAAAAACTCTCCACACTTGGAAGGCATGATTGCATCGACTAACATATCCGAGCATCGATTCATTAATGGAACTGAGGATCCAACTCAGCAAAAATTGGTCCTTTCTGTGCCATTCCAATGTGTCTGATCCACTGCTAGAGTCACCATCAGCAGCCACAACATCCGTTGGAGGAGCAGAACACAACAAAACATCTTCAAAGCAGTGAGCTCTCACAGTTGCAAGGATTTGTGATCTCCAGAAGGAATAGTTTGACTTATCAAGTCTGATATGTAGTGTTATGAAATGAGGAAGTTTAGGAAGTGAAGCAGGATTTGTGGAGGAAGGCATCGTTAAGAAGATTGTAACCGCTTGAAGATATGAAGATAAGGAGGTAACTGCTTGAAGATATGAAGAAATAGGATGAAGATTTGAATATCAATTGATGAAGATATGAAGATGAAGGTGATATCGGAAGAAGATCTTCATCAGATTATAAGAAGATATGAAGAGTAGATGGTTAGGAGTAGAAACCGAATCAGAGGAAAACTATAGCAATAGACTCACGATACCATGTTGAAAGTGTGCACTATCATAACTAATTTTCAAAGTGTACATCATGAGGTATTTATACAATATGATTGGAGTGTATCTAACTCCATAACAACCTAACCACCTAACTTTCTAGAAGCTGAATTATCTAACTAACTTGCTGAATTATCTTAACAATCTGACTTGCAATTTGAATTGCAATATTGACGTGCATGGTTGCTGCATACTTCAATAGTTGTTCAACCGAGTTAAACTTTTTTATTAATTTGTTCATATAAAAGTTCAATCAATAGGTAATCAATTTTTTTAGTGATAAAATATTAATTTTGACCTTTAAAGCTAAAAAATCATAAGAAAAATTATTTTCATTCATATGCATGAGAGTTGTTTAAAATTGAGTTGTTCAACAACAGATTTGTTCAATAACTGAGTTAATTTTTTTTTTTTAATTATAGATGTTCAATAAGTAATTAATTTTTTTAGTGACAAAATATCATTTTGACTTTTAAAGCTGAAAAACCATAAGAAAAAATTATTTTCATTGATATACATAAGAGTTGTTTTTTTACTAACCGAATTAATTTTTTTTTACTAAGGTTGTTCATATAAAAGTTCAGTCAATAAGTAATAACTTTTTTAAGTGACAAAATATGAATTTTGACATGTGAACTTATTTCATTGATATGCAAAGTAGTTATTTAAAATTGCAACGTTCAACAAATAGGTTGTTCAATATTTTAATGGTTGTCAAGTGTCTGGTGTAGATTAACGATTAAGTTTGTTCACACAAATGTTCAAATCAATAAGTAATTACTTATTTTTTTATGAAAAATATTAATTTTGAATTTTTGGCCTTAAAAAAATAAAGTAAACTTATTTTCTAACGATATACGATCAAGTTGTTCAATATTTAATTGTTGAACATAACTATGTTGTTCAAGTGTCCGGCGTAGTAATACGATTTAAGCTTGTTCACACAAATGTTCAAATCAATAAGTAATTACTTTTTTTTTTATGAAAATATTAATTTTAAGTTTTTAGCCTTAAGTTTTTTTAAATAAAATTATTTTCTAACGATATACAATCTAGTTGTCCAATATTTGATTGTTGAACACAACTAGGTTATTCAAATGTCAAATGTTATAATGTGATTAAGTTTGTACACACAATTGTTTAAACCAATAAGCAATTACTTATTTTTTATGAATATATTAATTTTGAGTTTTTAGCCTTAAAAATTTAAAAAAAATTATTTTCTAATTATATACAATCGAGTTATTCAATATTTAATGGTTGAACATAACTAGATTATTTAAGTGTTCGGTGTAGTAAAATAATTAAGTTTTTTTTACACAATTGTGAAGTGACAAGTAGAGTAAAATAACTAGAGTATTCAAACTTCACCAATTATCTCAAGCAAGAATATACCAAAGAAGTGACAAAAATCAGTTACTTACTCTCAATACAATACACAAGCATCACCAAAATATTTGCAAGGAAGATGTGAACATGATAAAGAAGAAGAACATACAAAAATTTTGAAAATTTTTAATATGTGAAAAATAGAATTTTAAGCTTAAGAAAAATATTACTCTAAATTTTTAAATCAGAACTTTTGAACTTATAAAATTTGTAGAATTTTAGTTAAAAGAAAATAATAAAGATGACTCGGAATACTTTAAAAAATTTACACAAGATAAAGAACTTGGTAATTAATGATATTTTAAAAAATATAATTTTTTGAAGCTTTATAAATAGGATTATTGAATTTTTAAAACTAAAAGAATAGAATTTTCGAAACAGATTAGATAGAGAGAGTAATTTGAAAATAATTATAAAAACGACTCCAATAAAAATGAAAATTTTATTGTTAGTACATATAATTTTTAATATCACTTAGTTTGAAAATTTGAAAATAAATATTTTATAATTTCAAATTGAATAGGTAGAGCTAAAAAAAATTCACATAAGAATCTAAAAATTGTGTAAATTAGAAAATAACATCAATTGTTTTAATCAAAAAGCATGTGAATTTAGAATATGTATAAAATAAAATTCAGATTTTAAAAAAATAGTTTAATTTAATTTTTACAATTAGAATATGTGTAGTAGTAGAAAGGGAATAATTTTATAAAGAGGACGCATAATTTTTGAAATTTTTTAACAAGATAAATAAATTGCTAATTTATGACACAAAATTATTTTTTTGGAGCTTCTTAAATAAAATTTTTAAAGCAAAAAATTGAATTTTTTAAAAATGAGTTGATAGTGAGATTCCAATGAACTTGAAAATTTTACCGTATGTCTAAAAAACTATAATCCATATAACTTTTGCAAATCACTTAGTTTTAAAATTTAAAAATAAAAATTTAAACTTTCACATCAAACAGGTAGAGCTAAAAAAAATTCTCATTAAGAATATAAAATCGTATAAATTAGAAAATAACTTTAATTTCTTTAAAATTTTTATTGTAATTGAAAAAACGTGAGAATTTGCCTTAGAAAATGTAAAGGTAAAAGATAATATTTTGGGTGTAATTTGCGATCTAGATTATAGTCATGTAAATTTAGTATATGTTCCAATGTTTATAATTAGAGTGAATAACTTATACTACCTCCGTCCCGTAGGAATTTGCACCCGACGGGACGGCACATTTTTTAAGAAAAATATATTTTATATATAAAGTAGTGGCATATGAGTAAATATGTGTATAAGTTTGTGAGCGTGCACGCAAATCAATGCTTCTTTTTTTAGTAGTGTGCAAATTTGTACGGGATGTCCAAATAAGGAAAGTGTGCAAATTCCTGCGGGACAGGGAGAGTATTTAAAATTAAAGTGGTTTAGAATTTGTGTTGTTTAAATTTAATTGTTAGTTTTTCATTGACATACAACTGATTTGTTTAAAAATGAATTATTCAACAACAGGGTTATTAAATAATTGGGTTAATTTTTTTTATTAAGGTTGTTCGTATAAGAGTTCAATCAATATGGGTATGTTTGTTTTGGGACTAGCACGGATGGACGTAGGATTTTGCAATCACGCTCTATACGAGTTTGGGATGTAACATCCGGATTTCACATTCCAAAATAATTTACGATTTTTGAATATTTTGGTTGAAATTTTAGTCCATTTTCATAATATATTTCCGATCTTTTTTAGATTTATTTATACTCAGGGGCCCAATTTTAGTCCATTTTAAAATTTGAATTTTTAAAATTTAAGATTTGTCTTCTTTTCAATATTTTTTTCAAAAAAATATCTTTGCTTTTTTTTTTTGGAATTTTTATTTGCATTTTTCTTATAATTTTATAATTATAAAAAAATTTATTTATATTAATAAAATATTTAAAATTGGACCGCTGAATTTTCATGGTCATGTTAAATGTCACGAGGTCCACTTACTAAAGAACGTGCTGGTTCCCAGTGTGAAGCACTCTCACCCGCCTGCAATTCAACACGCTGGAAACGCACCGTCGCTCGACACAGAAGCCCACGCCTCCAGCCGCTGTTCTCAAATCAGCCACGCACAGCCGTCACCACAATCCTCCACCATCGCGTCTGCCGAAGAACGCACCTTCGCCCTGTTACCGCCAAACGCCGTCGCGAATCGAAGCTTCTTACAACCGCCGACGAACCGCCGTCAACTCTGCCGTCGATCGTGTTCCAGATTCCGATCCAAGCCACCGCGCCTGAACCTGCAATTCGCCGCCGTTCTCGCATCGAAGACCAGAACCAGCCGTCGCTGTCTCAGCAGTAACAACTCCGTCAAAAACCTCTCTCCGCCGCAATACACCGGAATCTCGCTATCTCTATACCCGTAACCGCACCTGGTAAATTGAGGAGTGAATGGGTTAGGCCCAATTATTTTATTGAAGCCCAATTGCCTATTTAATTGAGTTGGGCATAATATTCCAATTCATATTATGTTCCAACTATATACCCATAAAAATATGTAAAATAGATACTCCCTCCGTCCATGAAAATTAGACTACCTTTTTTGCACGTGATTTAATGTAATATATTGGAGGATATTATGGGGTATTGCGAGGTCCGTTTACAAATTTAAAAATTGTATATGAAAAGTATACAAACATATTTTTCATATACAATTTTTAAATTCGTAAACGGACCTTACAATATCACATAATACCCTTCGACATATTGTATTAAACAACGTGCAAAAAAGGTGGCCCAATTTTCATGGACAGAGGAAGTATTTCATAATATACGTAGGTGTATCTCATAAAATTGGTGGGG
>JAPKLY010004067.1:0-15932 GCA_026898435.1 Prunella vulgaris
TTTTTTTAACTATTTATTAAAGATTTAAGTTTATCATTTGAAGATTTAGTTGATTTATTTTAATATTTTATAGATTTTATTCAATATTTGTATCCCATGGAAGACATAATTCAATATTTATATTCTATGAGACTTATTGTGCAATTAAATAAAATCAATGAGACTAAATATGAAAAAACAAGTTAATGGGTTAAAAACACAATTAAGTAAGAGTAAATTTTATGGGACTAACGCTGCAAACCTTATATTTAACGGAGCCGTCAATGTTTGGGACAAAATATGTAAATTTTGTAACGTTTGAGACTAAAAGTGCAAGAAAAAAAATCATACGGGACTAATAATGAAATATATGGACCAATTCTTAAATATTAATACATGTGCTGTGGGACCAAAAGTGAAAAAAAACTCATATACAAACAAATTAATTACTTGAAACAATATAAAAAAATTAACACTATAAAAAATTAATTACTTGAAACAATCTATAATCTACCAGATTTACATTAATTAATACAACAAAGTATAACAATAATACTAAAAGATGATAAATCAAATAAATTAACAATCGCATGTGCTATAGCCTCTATTATTGGCTCTAAATTAAATCATGGAAAGGGACAACAACCGAGGAATCCCCTCGATCGAGCAACATAACACGTAGTGTGGTGTAACCCAACTTTAGGACATTATTCGTATGCTCAAATTCTTTTTAGATTGATACATTAATTATGTATGTTGGTCTACATTACATGCATGATTATTTAGATTCTTGCATGTCTTATTTAATTTAAAAGAAGACTATGCACATCATAATTAACAAACCCCCATAATAGAGAAAGGAAAAGATTCTTGTCTACTACTCCAATTAAATTTTAAAATTAATAATAATAAAAAAATGTAGTTTAGTTAGAACTAGTTAGATCCATGTTCTATTTGGATTGAAGTATTATGACAAGCAATTATGTAAAATTTGTGTTTTAAAAAGCGGACCGGTCGGACCGATCGCTATTCGAACACCCCTCTGGCCCACTTTTATATGTTAGATCGGACATTTTTTAAAGCGGTTCAAAAGTGCTCAAAAGCGGTAAGAACCGGGTCGGACCGGTCACTCGGTGGACCGGTCGAACCGGCACTTCGACAAATTTTTTGTTAATTTTTATTTTTCTACACATGATAATGGATTAACTAAATTAATTATATACTTATATATCAAATATAATTTAATAGTAAAATATATATGTTGATAGGCGAACTATCCGAGGATAATCCCAAGGCTAAGTAGGTCGCCAGCTTGTATAGAAGTTTCGTCATCGACTTGAGCCGAGGTTAACACAGGGAAGTTCGGCGAGGTAAGAAGGAAGCTCGCCCGAGCTCCTGAGAAACCTGGCCCGAAAACCAGCCAAGCGTGAGGAGAGGGAAGCTCGCGGGGGAGCTCGCCCGTAGAGGGGTAGCTCACCCACGATCAGAGGGACCGGGTCAGAGCAAACCTCCAAATTGTTCCGGAATAGCACAAGGCCTAGTAGCTCGCTTATGGAGCTCGCCCAAGACCAGTGCATTGACGACATGTATATATAGACCGGATAGATGTGTAGTAGGACAAGCATTGTAAATGTAACATTGTGAGGAACCAAGACAAGGGTCAAGGACCCTTGTCAACACCTAAGGCCAAGTAGGTCTACAAGGTGCCACCCCACACTTGTTCACCTATAAATAGGTCTCACTTGTACCCTTCTCAAAACAACTTAATCATAATACACTTTACTTTCTCTCTCTAAACTCTCTACTTTCTCTCTCTATATTATCCATCCAAGAACACATTCTTGTATTATTGTTTGATAGGATTAATATGTCATAGTAGCCACATAAAATACATCATTAGTAAATCCTATCAACAATTTGGGGCTAGAGGAAAGGTGTTAACCCAAAAATTCTTGGGAGTAAAAAGTGAGGGTTTGAAGATTTGAATGTGTTCTTGACCAAAGCTCAAGAACACTTGAAGATACACATATTCCACTGTTCGGACGAAAACCCAGATTTTCGGATTCATAAATTCTGCCAAAAAGGTTTACAAACGCACACGTGTACACGAATAAATCAGATTTTGGATAATTCGTTACACGTAAAGCTAGACGAAAACCCGAGCAAGTTCATCCTGGCTGGAAGTCAAGAACCTCGGCGACCTTCCCCCTACGAAAACCTAAAATGCCTAAGGAACAGACCTCGGCAACTACCAGGAGGTGGAAGGGAGGCAACCAGGACCAGGCCGAGCTCCCAATGCTCCCCCGCGAGTTTCGGTAACTCAGGAGGAGCTGAACCCCACCCTGAGGGACCTCGCCAGTAACCCCGACGAGCTCCAACACACAATTGCAACCTTGCAGAGGTTGCAACAAAGACAGCTCGACGAGCTCCAGCCAACGAGACCAGGGAGCAAACAAGGCCGACCCAGGGCACCCAGACCCGGGGTCAATACAGCGAGCTCCCCACTGAGCAGGAGACGAGCTCCGCCCAAGCTCGCCAGCATAAGGAGTGCGCTGGGAAGGCTAAGGTGGTGAAGAAGCTAGCTTCGCATACCGGGCGAGCTTCAGCCTATACCGAAACATCCGCCACCCACCAATCGCTGAGAAGGGAGGTCCTCCAAGGCCGGTTGGGCCGAGGTGCGGGGAGAATGAACGAACGGCGGCCCTAGCTAGGTCCCAAAGGGGAGAGTCGGACTTACAGCCTCGTAGGTCCGCCCTTGATCGAGTAAGGAGGCCCGCAGCTGATAGATTGGGCCCCAACGACGGGCGCCAATTCCGACCCATCACGGAGGGGTCACCCAAGAGTGAGGGACCTCGAGGGTTTGCGTCCACGAGGCGCACGACCTTCGAGCAACCTCCTACCGGAGGTGGCCCACAACGACTTGCTGGCCTCGCTGAAAAAGACCATCGAGATGCTACAAGCGCAAGTAACAGACAAATCCGGTGGACCTGACGCCACCACTCTCCCCACATCTCCATTGGCACCGCCATCCTCCGAGCACCGGTCCAGAAGAAAGTCCAATTCCCGGTAATGTCAGCATACGAGGGTGAATCTGACCCGAAGGTCCACCTGGACAAGTATGCGGACTTCATGATTTCGGTGGGTGCCACCGATTCCACTCAATGTCGGAACTTCCCGCTGACCCTTGGGGACCGAGCTCACCACTGGTTCTCATCACTCGCCCGGGGTCAATCCACTCATTTGGCCAACTCTCGCGGGAATTCTTGGCCCACTTTTCAGGGTTTGGATCCTACCTCACCCAGAAGCACCGACTCGCCAACATTCACCAGGGCGAGAACGAGACCGACCAGCAGTATCTGGAGAAGTTCGATAAGATACTGTTGGAGGGCGAGCCAGTGAGCGAGGATACTAAGATCGTCGCGGTGATGGCCGGACTGAGAAAAGGCACCGAACTCTGGAAGGAAATGTACCTAGCATGCCCGAACACCTACACCAAATTTTGGCACAAAGCCGGGGTGTTTGTTGCTATGCAGGAGGCCCTCCTGAAAGAGGTCGGTGCCTCAGAGGAAAAGAAGCCATATGGGAAGAAGTCCGGGGGCACATACAAGGCTCCCAGGAACTTGAAAGCTTTCGGCGACGGGGACGAGTTCAAGGAGAAGCTCAACCAGGTCCTCACTTTCTCCGTCGACCATATTTTTACTGCGGTCAAAGACAAAGCCTTGTTGGAAGAGCAGAGGAGAATCCGCCAGGACCGCACGAAGCTCAACACCAACAAATACTGTGCCTACCACCAGTCAATCGGCCACTTCACCAGCGAATGTCGAGACCTCCTCAAACAACTGTGGAAATTTTACGAGGATGGGAAGCTGGCCGAGTTCGTGAAGAAGGCACCGGCGAAGAGATCTAGGTTTGAGAGGAGGGAAGCCTCCGATGACGAAGATGAGGATGCGGGCCGACGTGGTCCTCAACATAGGCGAAGGACACCTCCCCAACCTCAACAGATTCTGGAACCCACCCGAGAACTCCTAGTTCTCGAAGAAGAAATTGGAGCTGCCGGAGGTCTCCAAGATGGGAGACCCTCAATTTCCAAAAGACAAAGGAAGGCCGAAATCCGGGCCGTGAATCAAGTTCAGGAAGGCAGCTCCAGTTCCAGGCCCGTCGCACAACTCACTGATGAGCTGACATTCTCTTCGGCGGACCTGGAAGGGGTACTGACGCCCCACAACGACTCATTGGTGATAACCGCCAACATCATGAACGTCCGAGTTCACATGCTACTTGTGGACACCGGCGTTTTCACCAACATTCTCTTCAAATTCACCTTAGATGCCTTTGGTGATTTTGAGTCATACTTAGAGCCTAGCAATGCTAGGATAGTGGGGTTCGAAGAAGCTGTAACCGTCCCCCTAGGTAGTATCAGGTTGAGCGTCCAGCTTGTATCGGCCGAGGACCAGGAGCGGAGGCTGACTAGGTTAGTTGATTTTCTAGTTGTCGACCAGCAGTCCTCCTACAACGGGTTCCTTGGCCGCCCTTTTATTAATAAATTCAAAGTGGTGTGTTAGACCTACTACTAGTGTTTAAAATTCCAACTCTGAAAGGTGTCGGAACCATTAAACGCGACCAGAAAAAGGCCCGTGAATGTTTGCTCCAAATCAAAGACGACCGGGTCAAAAAGTCCGTAACGCAGGTTCAAATCCTCAAAGAGGATATACAGATCCCAGCGGACGAGCCATCCTGGACATCATCTCAATAGAAATTGAGTTGATGGAGATAGGCGACCTACCGAAGGTTGACCAAGTCTTAGAACCTGCACGAGACACACAACCGGCACCGATGGAGGGGATAGAGGAAACCCAAAACAACCAAGTGCAGGAACCGGTGCAGGATCAGCAATCTGCGTCCATGGAAGTGGTTGACGAGGTCCAAGATGGGGAACCTGAGGGAGGTCAAGAACCAATACCAATGGACGTTGATCCAACTCCCCAGGTTACGGAACCTCTCCAAACTGACGAACCCCCGGACGTACTGACAGTTGAGGAACCTAACCGAGTTGAGAGTCAAGCTGATGATCTCGAACCACACCTAGGTCACGAACCTGCGCGTATGTCACAAGAAGAATGAGATGAGTTCATCAACGATCCGAGGTGGAAAAGTCAAAAGTGAAAAGCCACTCCCATGGAGGAATTGACGGCACTCCCTGTGGATTTGGAAAGGGACTTGGAACTTTTCATAGGTTCCGAGTTGCCAGAACCGTACCGGTTGAGGATGGAACTTTTCATAGGTTCCGAGTTTGCCTGGTCCCACGAAGACATGACGAGAATCCCGTTAGAGCGTGCTTGCCACCGGCTCAATATAGATCCGACAAGGAGGCCCGTCCGCTAAAAATGAAGGAAGTATGGACCAGACAAGTACGCGGCCCTAACCACCGAAGTTGGGAAGCTGTTGGACAATAAGCTGATCAAGGAAGCCTTATGTCCGCAGTGGGTCGCGAACCCCTTCCTGGTGAAAAAACACAACGGGACGTGGAGGCTATGCATCGATTTCACGGACCTAAACAAGGCATGCCCGAAGGACAACTTCCCACTACCCCACATTGATCAGCTTGTAGATAGCACCGCGGGCCATGAGATGATGACATTCATGGATGCTTTCGCGGGCTATCACCAGATAGCATTGCACCCAGATGACCAGGAACATACAACGTTCTACACCAACAAAAACATGTACTGCTGGGAAAGGATGCCGTTCGGACTTATCAACGCCGGAGCAACCTACCAAAGGTTGATGAATAAGATGTTCGACCAACACATCGGTAAGTCCATGGAGGTGTACGTGGACGACATAGTTGTCAAGAGTTTGAGAAAGGAGGATCACCTTGACCACCTAAAATAAACCTTCGACATACTACGCCACTACAACATGAAGCTGAACCCCAAGAAAACCAGCTTCGGCGTATATTCGGGAAAGTTCCTGGGGCATCTGGTGAGCCAACGAGGGATAGAGGTCAACCCGACGCAGGTCCAATGCATAATCGAGATGGGTGTGCCTGATTCCGTGCAGAAAATTCAAAGGTTGACCGGATGCATGACTGCCCTGAACAGGTTCATCTTCAGGTCTGGCGACCAAAATCGCCCATTTTTCGAGGCAATCAAGGCAAACACACGAAGGTACAAGGAAGCAGCTAAAGCCAATAAGCTGCACCTTAAAAACCACTTCGTGTGGACAAGCGAATGCCAACGAGCCTTTGAAGATATTAAAACATACCTGGCGGATACGCAGGTCCTGTCGAAGCCAGTACCTGGTAAGAAGCTGTACCTGTACCTCACCGCGTCGGAGGTAGCCATCAGCTCTGTCCTGGTTCGAGAAGAGGCGAAAACACACCTACCAGTGTACTACGTAAGCCAAGTCTTACACGAAGCAGAGTTGCGGTACACCCCAACAGAGAAGCTAGCCTACGCACTGGTGATGAGTGTTAGAAAATTGAGGCCCTACTTCTTCGACCACCCGGTAGAGGTGCTGACGACGTTCCCACTACGTCAAATACTACAACGGCCAGACACTGCGGGACGCTTTGAAATGGTCACTAGAGGTTAGCCAATACGGTATAACCTACGCACCCCGAACAGCGATCAAGGAATAAGTGCTGGCCGACTTTATCATCGAGATAACTTTCCCACAAGATCCGACGAGGGGGCGTATAGCTCCGTGGTACCTCTACGTCGACGGATCATCAACTAGCACAGCAGCAGGAGCCGGTGTAGTCCTGATCAGTCCAGATAGACAAGTCTTCACCTCCGCGATCCGGTTCGACTTTCGAGCAACCAACAATGAGGTGGAGTACGAAGCTTTGATAGCCGGACTTAGGTTATCATTAGCTGTGGGGGGAAACCAACCTCCAAGTTTTCAGAGATTCCCAGCTAATAATATCCCAAGTCCGGGGGGAGTACGAGGCAAAAGATCAACAGATGATGACCTACCAGAAGATAGCCGCACATCTGATCTCGATGTTTACGCAAGTTTACATCAATCAAATACCGAGGCTGGAAAACATGCAAGCAGATGCCCTAGCCCGACTAACTACCAGTAATGGCGAAGCTGAGGTCACGGAGGTTGTAGTCACCAAACTAAAGAACCCCTCGACGTCCGATTACTAAGTGAATCAGACCTCGAGTGGGGGGCAAGAAGGCGATGAGGATAGTGAAAATTGGTGCACTCCGATCCAAAAATACTTAAAGTATTGAACAACCCCCGAGGACACATGGGAAGCTAGTCGGCTAGTGAAACAAACTGTCAGATATACGTTGGTGGATGGCCAGCTCTACAAACGTGGATTCTCTCTACCCCTACTCAAATGCTTATCTAAGAAATGAGGGTTCAAGGTGTAAAAAGAAATTCACGAAGGGATTTGCGGAAGTCACGCCGGGGGGCAAGCTTTGGCATACAAGACAATCAGACAAGGGTACTACTGGCCCACTCTTCGCAAAGATGTCATTAGCTTCGCACGGAAGTGCCGAAAGTGTCAACTTTTTGCACCTAATATCTACTCCCTAGCCAACCAACTGAAGTCGGTTTTCAGCCCGTGGCCTTTTGCAAAATAGGGTATCGACTTGATCGGCCCATTCCCACCTGGCAGAGGCGGTGTGAAGTTTGCTGTTGTTGCAGTAGACTATTACACTAAGTGGATTGAAGCCGAGGCACTCACAATGATAACACAAGAAAGAATGGTAGGTTTTATATGGAAGAACCTGATCTGCCGGTTTGGATTTCCTCAATCGATCATCACGGACAACGGAAGGTAGTTCGACGGCCAAAATTTGAGAGATTTCTGTAGTTCGTGGAACATCAAGAAACACTACTCAACTCCGTACCATCCGCAGTCGAACGGCCAGGTTGAGGTGGCCAACAAAATCCTGAAACACATATTGAAGATCCATCTCGAAGACAAGAAAGGAAATTGGGCAGACGAACTCCCGGAGGTTCTGTGGTCTTATAGAACATCATACCGAGCTAGCACCGGAGAAACACCATTTGCTTTGGCCTTCGGGACTGAAGCGGTAGTACCGGTTGAAGTCCAGAACAAGATTTGGAAGGTGGTGGGGTTTGACGAAGAAAAGAACGATGAAGCCTTGGCAGTCGAAAAAGATCTGATCGAAGAGACTAGAGCTTCATCGGAAATGAAAAATGCCACCTACAAGCGTAGGGAAGAGAAGTACTACAATTCCCAAGTCCGTGACCGAAGGTTCAAAGTTGGGGATCTAGTACTAAAAAAGAAATTGATGGCCCCACCGGGTGTCTTTGGGTCAAATTGGGAAGGACCATTTCGGGTCACCGTAGCTTGGGCAAACGGTACTTATGACCTCGAAGATGCAGAAGGCAACGCCTCGTCATACACCTGGAGTGCGGCGCATTTAAAAAAGTTTTATCAATAGATCGAGATTTTGTAATAGACTAGTAAAAGTTCGCATCAGAAGTGTTGATGACGACCAATGTAAAGTACGTTACTATATGAAGTTAGAGGTTTTTCTTGAAAAATGTCCAACTGTTCGAAGGTTCGCGGAATATTCAACCTTCGGAAGGTTCGTGAAATATTCAACCTTCCAAAGGTTCGCGAGATATCCCACCATTCGAAGGTTCACGAGATGTCCGACCGTTCGAAGCTTCGTGATGCGCAAGGGCCAAGGTCCCAAACGTGCCCCAGGTCAGCGGAAGTATCCTTCTTAAAGGATTACTAAGCACCTACTGCCATAAGTTAGAAAAATTCACAAAAGAGACGGTTAAAACGTCTAAGGCAAGGTTCATGAAACCCAATCGCCCAAAGTGAATTAAAACAAAGTACAACTCGCTACCCCAAGTGGTTTAAGACGAGCGATTCGCGACCCTAAGTGGTGTAAGACGAAGAATAAGTACTATACAAACAGATGTACAATTCGTAGTCCTAAGTGACGTCAAACGAATGATTCACTTCTCGAAAGTAGAATGAGACGGACAGTTGAGTACCCGGAGAATACATAAACGAGCTAATTGAAATTATAACGTATGCAAAATATAAATAAATGAGGTTAGATCAAAAGAATCAAGTTTCATTCCAAAAGTACTTGGGAAACTTTCAAGTCAAAAAGACACTTGAAAATTTTCCAAGTATGAGAAGATGTGCTAGCCACAAAGGTCGGCTAGCTGACCATCTTTGAAGTACAAAAGAGCTCCTTCTGGGCGAGCGACACATGCCCGGCGAGCTTCAACTACTTAAGTGAAAAGAAACTACAAAAACAGCTCCTTCTGGGCGAGCTATACAGCCCGGCGAGCTACTAGAACAAACTAACAAAAAGCTAAGTGTCTGGGACTTCCGGGGTTGGAGTGGCGGAAACCTCGGCAGGGACCTCGGGGTTGGCGACCTCGGTAGCGACCCCACCACCGGCAGCTTGACGATCCTGGGGGAGAGCTCGGGCAACGTGGTGATGTTGCCCGTAAGCCCGCTGGTATCGAACCAGTTGTGTCGAGCATCGCGTCCCCGCAGGCCTCTTGGAGCTGCTCAACGGTGAGGGGGGTTTGCTCTTCTTCATTGGCGGACTCCTCCCCCTCGGCGAGGTTCAGTTCTGACATGGGAATTGTGTTGACGATTTTGAACAGGGCCGGGATGAAGTCGAGAGGGACTCCAAGCTCAGGAAGGTCACCGATATCCAGCTCGGTCTCGTCGGGGAAGGGGGCCCTTTCCAAGCACTCTTTTAGGTCGCCCACCACCGCCTTCAGCTCGTCATCCTTATGAGCTTGCGCCCACCAGATAGTTCGGATGACTTCAGCATAGCACTGGACAAATCCCTTGTCCGAGGCCTCGGCCTTCGCAGCGACCAAGTCCACCGAAGAGGAGGCATCATTTCGAAGCTCGACGACTTTATTGATCTTCACCGAGAGCTCGCCCCTCAGCCTCTCGCATTCCTCGTCGGCGCGTTTGGTTAGACCCCGCTGCAGCTCCAGCTCCTTTTTGGTCACCGTATGCTCGCCGACCTCCTTGGCGAGCTTCTCGACGAACTCCTCCTCCTTGGCTTTAATTTGCGCATCGACATTCTTCTGGATGGAGGCCAGCTGCAGCTGGAGTTGGCCGAGGTTCTCAAGGGCGTTGTTCTCAGACGCCAAGGCCACAGCTGTTTTCCCCTCGGCGAGCTCCAGGGCCTTCTTCAATTTGTCAGCAGTATATGCCATTTTCAAAAACGCCTCATTCCTCTTCTGCCGGCCTTTCTCCAGTTGGGCGGCCTGCTCCATCGCTTTCTGGTTCGCGAGCAGTAGCCCACTCGTATAGTGCGCCGAGAGCAGGAGGTTCTCGGCCAGGTTCTGGCTCTCAATAGTCGCCAGCTGGGGGGTGGACCAGAATCTCGTCACCTCACTCACGGTATTTCGAATGAGGCCCGGAGAAAGGTAGCGCATCGAGGTGAAAGAGCGAGAGCGCTCATAAGAGTGGAGAGCCTCGTGCCTGTTGGGGTGTGCGATGGAGGCATAGATGCAAGGTCAAGACACTTAGAGTTAAAAAAGAGATGAGATGCAAAAATAACAAGGCATGAAACCGTGTAGAGCGAACTACTTACTGAACTCTCTCGGGGTCCCAACCGAGGATTGTGTCGTCATTCATCTGGGCCCCGAAGTGTGATTGAGAAGGGGGCGACCTCGGCGTGGGAGGGAGCGCCAATGGTGCCGCGGACTGAGCAGAGCCACCTTGCCCAGACCTCGTTGAAGCTCGCCCGGTAGGGTCGGAATCCTCGTCCCGCAGGGCGAACTTCGTCTTTTTGTGGCCTTGGGCGTCTTCGTCACCCACTCGAGTCCCGTCGCCCCTCTGGAGACCTCGCTTCCCGGAACCTCGCTCGGACGCGCCTCCACCTCGCCCTCCTCCCCTGCTGGTCTTGGCGACCTCAGCAGCCTTGGATTTAGTTGGGGCTTTAGTTGGCCCTTTCTGGGTCCCGGACCCGCCTACCTCGCCCTTCTTGGAGGTGGGCTCCGCTTTCTTACTCGCATCCAAGGCAAGGGCCGAGAGAAAAGCCAGTTTGTTGGGGCGAGGTGGTCCCATTGCGAAGCGATGAGCTACGATGTGGTAGGCCTCGGGGATCTCGACTGTAGGAAATGTCACCCAGTCGCCGCCTGCAAGAATCGAAGAAATTGGTTAGAAGCTCGGCAAGGTGCCCCCCCATGTTAGGCGAGCTCCAGTAAGTTATGGACCTGGGAGTTCTGGACATTGCAACGTAAGGTGATGCGACAGAGTGTGGAGACCAGCGAGTTTGAGGCAGTGGTGTTGGGTAAGGTGGGTGATCTCCCGATCCTCTTTACTCCTCAGGTGGCAAACAACTCGCACCACATCAAACTCGACTGGTATCTCAGGCTTGCCACGACTGGGCTTGTGGTGCTTCAAACCTGCAAAAGGAAGGAATTAGATTAGTAAATCTAATTCAACCCACGCACACCGAAGTAGGCGACCTACTGCTAGCCTCCCCATATTCATCAGGAGAGAAAATTCGTCCTCCTCGCCCGGAGTAATTGGTAGAAGCTCGTCAGTCTCCCCCTATGAAGACAAACTGTTGTTTCCAATCGAGGACCTTATTCGGGAGAATCCCCAGAAACTTCTCTCCCGGGCGGGCTTTGAGGTAATAGTACCCTTTCCCATCGTTCACTTGTCGAGTGACGGTGAAAAGCTCATTGAGCTCGGCAGTTGTCAGCCGGTTTTTGTACCCCTCCAACCCGAAGATCGTCAGTGCCGCCAGCAAGCTGCTCCAAGCATTAGGGGTGAGCTGCGTGATGGCGAGGTTGTTACCAAACAAAAACTGGCCGATGATCGGGTGCAGGGGTAATGTGAGCCTGGCCTCGAGGGTGTGGATGTTTATAGCAGTCAACCCCACCGGGGGTGCATCAGCCCGCTCTTTCTTCTCCAGAGCGTACAAGAATATATCGAGGGGGATCCGATATTTCTTGCGAATATGGGGGAGTTGATACTCATTTATCACGCTCTGGACGTCGCTGGCTTTGTAGTCGGACTTGTTCGCCGTATCCCGTAGAGTTCGCCCGTGGAGGGGGAAACTCGCCACGTGCTGGGCGACGTATTCCTCCCAATCGAATGGATGGACGACGTCGGCCGAGGTTTGATGTTCGACTAGCTGGGGCTCCGGGAAGCCAATGGAACGGAACCACTCAAGCGTAACTTCTTCTAGTTCGCCCCCTCGTTCGGCCACTGGGGCGACCTCTTCACCAACCTCGGCGGCCTCCGACTCCACCTCGGCGACCACTTCATCTACCTCGCCAGCTTCTTCATTGCTGGAGGCCTCCCTCCCCACCGGAGCGACCTCCTCCTCATCCTTCCAAACGGAGTTGGTGGCCCTCTCATCTGGCTCAGAACGAACCTCGCCCGATAGCTCGCCATGAGTTGGGCGAGCTACCGAGTTGGCCTCAGAGCCGGACTCGATGACAATGGGGTCATTTGGGGAATAGGGCCACTATCGGTCATTGGCCGCTTCTCAGGGTCACGGTTCGAATGAGACTCGCTCGGTGTTTGAGTCGACATAGTTCGAGTGAAATCCGAAAAGTTCGGGGATAATCCAAAAGTTTCAGTCGCCGGAGTTACGGTATGGGGGTAGTCAGAAAAGTCGAGATAGACGATCGAGAATGTCCAAAATCCCCAAAAAAACTCGAAGAAACTGAAGAACGAATAAGAAGAAATCTGCAAGAAAGAAGAAAGGGAAGAAGAAATGTGTTTTTACCTTGAGAAACGCTCGAGAACTCGTCGAGTACAAGGAAGCCGATTACCGAAAAATTGCTATGAAAAACTGGGAATATGAAAGTGAAAAATGAGTTCACCTCCTCCTATTTATAGGCGTCGGGGCGAGCTGTAATATCCGGAAAGTGCGAGGATCAAATTGTAAAAAATTGAAAGTTTTGACATAATGGGGCGTGGGAACCGGGGCCTGAAAAGGCATGCACGACGCCTCAATTCCCGCCCCACGTCGGCGCCCAAACCGCCGTGATGAAGCTCGCAAGCGAGCTCGGCATCCTACCCTGTGGTAGTTCTCCAACGCTCGAGCCCTCGTCCACGGAGGCAAATCAGCTCGCTCACACATTAGAAATATCATGATGTGAGCAAGCTGGGGGGCAAATGTTGATAGGCGAACTATCTGAGGATAATCCCAAGGCTAAGTAGGTCGCCAGCTTGTATAGAAGTTTCGTCATCGACTTGGGCCGAGGTTAACACAGGGAAGTTCGGCGAGGTAAGAAGGAAGCTCGCCTGAGCTCCTGAGAAACCTGGCCCGACAACCAGCCAAGCGTGAGGAGAGGGAAGCTCGCGGGGGAGCTCGCCCGTAGAGGGGTAGCTCGCCCACGATCAGAGGGACCGGGTCAGAGCAAACCTCCACATTGTTCCGGAATAGCACAAGGCCTAGTAGCTCGCTTATGGAGCTCGCCCAATACCAGTGCATTGACGACATGTATATATAGACCGGATAGATGTGTATTAGGACAAACATTGTAAAGGTAATATTGTGAGGAACCAAGACAAGGGTCAAGGACCCTTGTCAACACCTAAGGCCAAGTAGGTCCACAAGGTGTCACCTCACACTTGTTCACCTATAAATAGGTCTCACTTGTACCCTTCTCAAAACAACTTAATCATAATACATTTTACTTTCTCTCTCTAAACTCTCTACTTTCTCTCTCTATATTATCTATCCAAGAACACATTCTTGGATTATTGTTTGATAGGATTAATATGTCATAGTAGCCACATAAAATACATCATTAGTAAATCCTATCAACAATATAATATCTTAGTAAAATTTATTCATAAAATATATAATTTTATAAGAAAAAAGTAAAATATCTAATATCTTAGTAAAATTTATTCATAAAATATATAATTTTATAAGAAAAAAGTACATATAAATATTTATAATTAAATATTAAATATTAATGATGTCATACTGGCTGAACCGCTTTAAAAATGACCAGACCCGGTTGAACTCGATCCGATAAAAAATACTAAGGTGTCCAGGTCAACTTCCGCTTTTAAAACATAGTGTAAAATGAAACAAACAAACAGTTTGTGTGTACGTTCGCGAATTGCATTGGAATTTCTTTGTATATTTGTTTTGAGTTTTATGTGATCTTTTAAAATTGATTTTTGAAATTTAGATAATTTTGAAGTCTGGGTATAGTAGTATTTGTTTTGAATTTTTAAGTGATTTTTGAGAATAGGTTCTTGAAGTCTTATGTTTGTAGGAAGAAAATCATTCTATAAAAGAAAAATATATGATGTTAGTAGGAAGAAAATAGAATAACAGTTATGTATATTAGTTTTGATTTATAGGTGTTATAGATTATTTATAGAGTGTTATTTTATTAGGCTTTTAAAATTCAGATTTTAAAATCAAAAGATTTTATGGATTTTAGATTTCAAAATTTAAATATTAGTTTTTAAAATCCAAAATAAACATATCCTAACACAACATTTGTTTTGAGAGTTAGTTGGTCAAATGAATTCATGATTTCAAAATTATTGGATGTAATAAAATTTATGAATAGTAAAAGTATGCATTTATTTTGCAGTTTTTGATAAGGTATGACTTTGATTTGGATGAAATATATGTAGATATGAATACATAATTTTAAATATCCAACTCAATTTATGAAGTTCGAAAATGCTATTCTTTTTTAAGTATATGTTGAACTAATTGGAGCCTCAGAATTTTTAAAATTTATGCATGTTTCGAATTTTTGAATAGGTAGAAATTAAATTTATATCATAATTTTGTAAGAATAAATAGAACTGGCGGAAAAAAAAGTAGATTAACGGTGTTAGATGTTTAAAAACTAGATTTTAAAATTTCAATCTAGAATGAATTTTAAATTACCAAATAGAAATTCAAATTTTCAAATTTTATATTTTGGAATTTATTTGTGTTAATTTTAAATTTTTTGAGTAGCGATCTGACCGGCTGATCGTTTTCTAAAATGTAGCTTAGGGGTACAACACACCAACTCAAGCATTGGAAAATAATTTACAAACTATCTAAGAATACGAATTACTTATTAAATTTTTGGACGTATTTTTGAGAATCTACTTAAAATTAAAGGAAAATACACATTTTGTCTTATAAGTTTTGTTCACTTTGGTTTTCATCCTCTTAAATTTTAAAATTTTTGTTTTTGTCCTTTAATTTACCAATAATTATGGTTTTCGTCCTCTTAAGTTTTAAATTTTTTTTCGTCTTTTAACTTACCTAAAATTATGGTTTTCGTCCTCCAACCTCTTATAATCAGTCATACAACCGGTAGTATACACGTAGATCCATTTTTTCTTTCTTTCTTTTTAAACAAAATACTAACGTGTGGGTATTTGGAGGGAATTAGGTCTTGACAAAATACACTTTTAACCGTAAATTCCCTCCCAAATACCGTCCAATACTTATATCCATAGAATCTTCTGTCTGGATTCGTTTTTGAATATGATGTACAAACCGTGCAACGAAACCACAATGACACTTAATATTGCGCTCGGAACTCGTTGATTCATATGAATTTCTTGAAGACATCATTCTTCATTTCCTTGCAGTGAGTATGCCCTCAAAAGAATTTAGGCTTTTGGATGTTTTGATTTTGGGATCTTTGTTCCTATTTTCCCTAATTCTCTCAAGCCCACATGCCTAGATTTGATCGACTAGGGTTTTGATTTGGGAGATAATTTACAGTTAATCCTGTATTTTATTCATCAAGACCTAATTCCCTCTAAATACTCCCACGCCAGTATTTCTCTTAACAAAAGAAAGAAAAAATGGATCCACGTTTGTATTACCGGTAGTATGACTGGTTATAGACGGTTGGAGGACGAAAATCATAATTTTTTGTAAGTTAAAGGACGAAAACAAAAATTTAAAATTTAAGAGAACGAAAACCAAAGTTAACAAAACTTATAGGACAAAAATGTGTATTTT